>PITB01036287.1:0-11627 GCA_004024585.1 Paradoxurus hermaphroditus | reverse complement strand
AGAATCCACAGTTAACTCTGATTGGTGATTATTCACTCGACGCCGGCTCCCACCCTAGGTCGTCCATCCCATGGGGTCGGGGCCAAGTCACCAGGACCCGCCGCAGTGCCCGGTACACATCGGTTACGTTGCGTAGAAATAGGTGTTGGGTGAAGGAGCGAAGGAATGAACGAACCCGATCTCGCGAGCTCCGTGTGTGCAGTTCCCGTCCCGGGTTCCCGCCTGGTCCAGAGACATGCCTGGCCTCAGACTGATGTGTCCAGGCGCCCGTGGCCCTGTGCGACCATATCAAACCAGGGGGGGTTCGCACCAAGTGGCATGAGGCCCCCGCTCTGACCCAGGCCCCCGCACGGAGGCGCGCCCAGGGGAGGTGCTGGTGGACACCAGCTGTTACTTTGGGAGACACCCGGGCCGGGGCCGGGGGTGGGGGTGCGGCGGGAACAGCCCAAGGCAGTCGCTTTGGGGATGAGCTGCACTGGCCTTGCTCATGGGTGGGCAGGGAGGAAGGCGAGATGCAGAAAGAGTCCGTGTGCGAGTCTGCGTACCGTCCCCCTTCCGGCCTGCTACTTACCGCCCCCGACGCTAACTCCGTCTCGCTTTCTGAAGCCACTAACTAGAATTCTCCACTCGCGTCTTGCGTGGCAAACCTCGCTTTCTCTGGCGATCAAAGCAGCGTTCTCGCCCACGCCGGCCTCCGTGGGCAGGGAAAAACGGTCCAACTCTCAGAGGCCACCAACATGCTAATGGCCTCAGTATACAGTCGTAAAAGGGCCAAGCTCCGGAGCAGGATGAAAGGTGCAAACACTCCTCCCTCTACAGCAGGCGTGGTCGGCACGGAAGGCGATGGGGTCGGTCTCGGGGGCACGGCGGTCGTGGCGGCCAGGCCGCACACGCCCAGAGTCCCCCGTGGGTCCTCAGTGTCCTTTGCACCTGGCTGTGCCCGGGGTGCAGTGCGGGAGAGCCTTGCCCCTGTGTCTCTCTGTCACTCTTCCCTAGGGGGCACCGGAAAGGCCACCACCATCGGCTGAAGGGTGGAAGCCTGGTGTCACCCGGCGGGGCCACCAGGGAGGGGAGACAGACCCCCGCTGACAACGGCAGAGTCTACCTTCTTTCTTCCCACCCACCACCCTGCCAACAGCCAAAGAATTCCCCGGAAACCACCTGCCAGGCGGAAATCGCTGTCTCACGTGCACCTCCGCTCCGTTCATACGGTGTGTTCTGCGCGGCTCCTTACACAGGGTAGAGAAATAGAGACCGCCAAAGCCCGGACAGTCCGCCTGACGCCCCCAGCCCCGGCCGCCGTGGACAGCGATCAGTGACAGAACAAACAGATCAATGCAGGTAATCACAAGCCATGCTGGCGGCTCAGCGGCCACCACTCTTCCCGCTCGAAGCCGCAAGGAGTGGGGCATCTGTCAGACCGCCTCGTGTCCTTGGAACTCTGGCCTCTGAAGCAGCCTCCCTGCCTTCGGCTCAGCAGGTGTGTCCCCAACGTACATCGAAAGGAACGTTCCGGTCAGTCTTGTACCTCTTCCCAAACAGAGTGGCGGGAACTAAGTCCCACCTCCATGGCATCTGCCCCTGGGCCTGTGGCACAGCAGTGGGCCACACCCCAGTGGGCCACACCCCCCGTGGGACACACCCCTGTGGGACACACCCTCCGTGGGCCACACTGCGGCAGACCACACCCCAGTGGGCCACACCCCCCGCAGGCCACACCTCCCGTGGGCCACACCCCAGTGGGCCACACCCCAGTGGGCCACACCCCCCGTGGGACACACCCCTGTGGGACATACCCTCCGCGGGCCACACCCCCCGTGGGACACACCCCCGCGGGCCACACCTCCCGTGGGCCACACCCCAGTGGGACACACCCCCCGTGGGACACACCCCTGTGGGACACACCCCCGCGGGCCACACCTCCTGTGGGCCACACCCTCCGTGGGCCACACCCCCCGTGGGCCGCTGCGGCACAGCCACGGGCCGCACCCCCTCACGGGAGCTGGTGATGGATACTCGTGAGTGGGCGCCGGGTACACGCGGCTGGGCTAAGCCTTGTGGGGCAGCTCCTCCATCTCCCGCGACCGCCGGAAGGGAGGGACTAGCGTCATCCCATTCTGTACTGAGGAGACTGAGGCCCGCGGAGGCGCAGGGGCGGGAGCTACCCAAGATCGCGCAGGAGGTACGAACTCAGGCCCCTCGTACTGAGCCCCTTCTGCGGCTCCTCAACCCAGCAGAGGAGCTGCCCGGTACCGGGGTGCCCGGTGCAGCTGGGGATCGCCCAGGCCAGGCCCCCGCCGAAGCCCTCCTCGGGGCCCCCGCCTGCCCAAGAGTGCCCATCCCAGCCCCGGGGCCGGGCCTCCGCGAAGTCCCGCATGGTTCAGCACCCTCTCTCTGTCCCTTCCAGGTGCCCACGTCACCACCGGTCCCTACAGTGGCCCCGGGTTCCTCCAGACCGTCCACGGCTCACCCCGCTTTAATCCAGCTCCAGGGAGCCAGGCCGGGCCCCGGATGTCTCGCTGGAGCCAGGGGTGACCCAGGCGTGGCCAGGTCCGCGTGGAGCTCCCGTGGCTGCAGGAGGAGGGCCTCCTCGGAGACCACGGGAGCCTGGGGCACCGTGTGGGCACGGGGACCACAAGCCTTCCTGGAGAGCGTCCCACGAGCAGGGTTTGAAGGGCCGAGCGCAGCCTAGTGAGGGAGGAGGGGGGAGGCCCTTACAGAGCGGGGGAACTTCCGCCTGGGAGAGTGAGGGCTGAGGACGGAGCACCCCAGGGACCCCTTTTCCTGCGGTGCTACTGGAAAAGCAGAGACAGAGGGATACGCGGTCCAGAAGGTAGAGAGGCCAGGAAGGCTGGCATCGGGAGTGAGGAGGAGGGACATTTAGTGGGTCGAGGCCCCAGGAGGGGCTGTTGGAGGAGCAGGCAAAAGGCCCCTGGGATTAGGCCATGTGGAGGGGCCAGGACAGCAGCACGGGGACCGCAGGGGTGGGCTTCGGGGGGAAGCCGGAGGCCCCAGGACAGTCTGCGCGGGCGTCCTGGGCGAGACCCACGGCTGCCCAGCGAGGGTGCCAGCCGGCAGTGTGGAGAGCGGGCCCGGGCTGGGCACGCCCTTAAATTCGCGTGTGCCCTCACGGCACTGTGGACTGCCCCAGGTCACAGCGCCAGGCCGGGGGTGGGCAGGGGCCCGCCTGTGGCTCTCGGAGGATTCTTCCCCTGTCGACAGAGAGGAGACGATTCACTGGGTCTCCCTCGGCCTCAAGCGCTGGTTCTCACGGGGGTGGTTTAGCTCCCACGGACAATGTTTGGACGCATTTTGGGTAATCACAACTGCGGGGCGGGGACGGGGTGCTGGCATCTAGAGGGCAGAAGCCAGGGACGCTGCTCAACAGCCCGCAGGGCACAGGGGAGCCCCCTCCCCACAACACGGATTAGCCCCGGATGTCCGCGGCGTCACGCTGGAGGGAGGCTGGTCTAAAGAAGTCTGTTTCCCGAAGGCACTTTCTGGTCCATCCCGCTCTCGTTTAAGAGTCCCTGTCACCTTGGCCGGCTGAAAAAGGAGGGGTCCCAGCCTCCGAGACAGCCCCGGGGCGGTGGTAGGCAGGCCCCGCCCTTCGCCAACACCCGCTCCGCACGGGGGCGGGGGAGGGGGATGCATGGACGGAATATTCTGGGGCCGGGCCGCCTGACAGCATTTCCGGAGCGGATCTGTCCTCGGGAGGCCTCGGGGGCAGGGCTGTGGAACTAATCTGGCTGGACCCCAGCTCCGTTTCTGATGCTTTCCCGCGTCTGCAGGGAAGTCCGTCCGCCTCTCCGAGCCTCACTTGTCCTCATCTGCAAAATGGGGGCTGAGCGTGAAATGCGCTGACGGACACAAAGCGCTCAGAGCTCAGGACCAGGCAGACCGTGGCTGCCCTTCTCTCGGATCCCAGCCTCCCGAGGTCACCGCGAGGGGGTGTTCCCAGCGAGGTCACCGCGGGGGGTGGGGTGCGTCACACTGGCTGCCCCATCTCCCCCACGCACCCCCCCCAAGTCCGGCGGAACCCTGTGGGCGTTTCTCAGCAGCGTCTGAAAAGCACATGGCTTCCGGTGGCTCCTGCGTAGGACAGACCCTTCTTCAAGGTGCCGACCCGGAAAAGTACTTGGTGAAAATTCATCAGATGGACAAACGACTTCACTTGTGAGAACAGAATCTAGCCCAGAGCAGTCGATCCAATTCCTGGTCTCCAAGCTCAGCGCTTACTCTCCATCTCCTCAGTAAGTGTGATGGAGAGAGCCAGCCCGCGTGCAGCCCGTAAGGTGCCGATAAGCGTTCGGATCCCACGACAGCCGGAAGCCAGAACGGCGTCACCAGCCCCGATGTACCGATGGGGTCGCTGAGGCTCAGAGACAGAAACAGTTTGCGCCTCACCCCACCCCTCCTTCTCCACCGCCCGCCACGGGACGAGGAAGCTGAGATCATCGTAGGAGGAAGGAAGACGGAACGGCCCCGGGGAACTTTCTAGGAAAAGTGATCAGTTAATTATTGATCGGTTGGCAGGTTGAAGGGAACGAGTGAACGGCTGTACGGACGGAAATGAGCCGGAGAGCATACGTGTCGCGCCCCCGAGAGCACTCTGGAAGCACCGGTTTACTTACGAACAATTGGGAAGTTCTTATCTGCTCGAGGTTCACCCCGCCGTGCTGAGCCAGACTCACACGGAGCACCCCCCACCCTGCCCCCCGCCGGTCCTTCCCGCTCCCGATGCCTGTCCCTTACCTGGGAAGCTTCTCACCCAATCCCCTCCCGGACACGCGAGGCGGTTTAAACTGCCCCTCCTCTGTGTCCCCAGGGGAGGCATCTGCATTGTGGCAAAGGCCCTCGTTCGTGACATTTGCACACCTGTCTCCCCACCGAGCAGAGAGCCCCTCGGTGGCGTACCTGGCCCAGGCGAAATGGGAGAGAGGGTGCATGGAAGGAAGGGAGGGCGGACAGGCCGATGGACGGACGCGTGGATGGGTAGAGAGCAAATTCGGGAGCCTAGCTGGTGCATGTTCTTGAGCATTCTAGAGTCTTCTTGTGAGCACCGGGCCTGTGTCCTCCGCCTTTGTGGAGTGTCTAGTTCGGCCCCCACCGGTGATGGGACCAACACCCCTTCTCTTCCCGTTTCCACGGCCCCCTCAGCGAGAAGGCCTCTGTGCCCAGGTCCCAGCTGGCCAGTGCTGCAGGGAGCGGGTGCACCCAGGTCCGCGGGTCCGAGCCCCACCGGGATGCCTCGCGGCGCTCCGTACCACAAACCCACTCTGCCACATCGTCCCCCCCTCTGGAGGGTGAGCCCCATTCTCTCTCCCCATTCCTGAAGGCCAACCACCACAGTCCAGACCTCTGTCCCCGCCCACCTGGACGACAGGGGCCCCCAGCTGGGTCCCCTCCTGCCCCACCATATAGACCTTCTGAAATACAACCCCAAGGTTCATCCTCTGTCGGAACCCCTTGGGTGGCTTCCCATATCCTTCCAGAGTCCAGTGTTAGGACGTTAGTGGGGTGTGTAAGACACGAGTAGCTTCCAGGACCCCCACCCACCCTGCGTGCTGATTACAAACCTTTCTCGTCTATTCCTTTTGCAGACTCCCCACCAGGGCTCTGCCTCAGCTGCCTGCCGCCACGCTGGCTTTCCCCACAAGCGTCTCTGGCCCCCGGACCTTTGCACCTGCTGTCTCCTCCCCACCCTTTCACCTTCGCGCACCTCAGATGTTCAGACTTAGGCCGGAGTGCCACCTTTGCGGGGAAAACTCCCCACGACCCTCTCCCAGAGTGACAACTTGTAGAGCTACGCGTTCCCCCAACGCCTGGTGCAATTCCTCCACCCACCTGGGCTCGCGGTCCTGCCAGTCTGCTTGGTGCCACGCCACGTTCCCCCAGGGGAATGAGAGCGTGCATGGCGGCTGTTTCATTCCCTAACTCCAACATCCAACCTCTCCGGGAGAGAGGAAGCAGAGCTGCCCCCCACACGTCGATGCCGGGCGGACAGGAGCCCGGGCCCGGCTGGACAGACTGACCCTCCTCGCCCACCTGCCCGGGCGGCTCGCGGAGGGGTGCGCGAGTCATGCTGGGCCATGCTGGGAGCGGCCCCTGCCAGGCGGTGTCATCAGGATGCTGGCCGCGCGGAGTCATTCGCAGACAATTTCGAAGGGGATCGCACCTAACCACTCCTCGGGAAAGCGGCCGTTAAAACGAGACAGTTTAATCGCGACCTCCTCACACAGCAAGAGGTTCTGGAATGATCCGTCTCATGCAATTACCATCACTTTCATAGAGGGGGGTGTTTACCCCGAAGAGGTCCTCGGAGGTCACCTGCGGATACGAGATCCGAACTCCGGCTTCCCGGAGAGCCCTGAACAGGGACGCCCACCCGGACGGGGCCTCTCCCCGCACCCTGGAGTGCTTCGCCGAGGGATTGGCCGTCCGAGTGGAGGGTTCCAGGCAGCCGAGGGCGGCGATGACGTCTGTGCATTTTCACCTGAGCCTCATGCCCTGGCGCCGCGAGATCTCAGCTCGTGTCCCTCCCCCCTGCCCCTCCCACCAGCACCTTTATGCCACCATGCCTGTCTCAAGCACCCCGGCCCTACTGCCCATCTTTCCTGCTTTCCTCCGTGTGGCCAGCTCAGCCAGCGGCGTTTCTCACGGCGAGATGTCCTTCTTCCTCTGGGCTTCCACGATTCCCCGCAAATTCCCACATCAGCATTTGACTTAAAATCTTTGTTGTCCCCGCCAGGTATCCCAAGTCCCCTGGGGTATCCACAAGCCACGTATAACCATTCGCGTTGTTCCGGCTTCTCATCAAAACTTGATCTCTGCCTTGTCGAAGAAATCCTTCCTTCTAACGAGGTCACGGAAGCACTCTCCCGCTTTGCCTTCTCAAAGTTGTGTGCGTGCGCCTTTCGCATGTAAGTGTTTCATCCCTCTGGAATAGACCACGACGTGGTGGGGGACGGGGGTTCAGGCTCATTGATTTTCAAGTGAGTCACCAGTTGCCCCGGCACCGTTTAAAATGGTCCATCCCTTGGGGTGCCTGCGGGGCTCAGTCGGTTAAGCATCCAGCTTCGGCTCAGGTCATCATCTCGCGGTCCGTGGGTTCGAGCCCCGCGTCGGGCTCTGTGCTGACAGCTCAGAGCCCGGAGCCTGCTTCAGATTCTGTGTCTCCCTCTCTCTCTCTGCCCCTTCCCTGTTCGTGCTCTCCATCCCTTTCCCAGCGACCAGCAGTATCTGAGGTTCCTGCACGTATCCAGGTCTGTCTCTGGGCATCTGATTCGGTTCTGCTGGTCAGTCTGTCTTTCCAAAGTATGCCAATCGGCATAATAATTCTTGGTGTATTTCTGGTAAAGCAAAACACCCAACACGACTCTGGGAGTGTTCTTCAGCATTTCTCGTCCTTGCTCTTCAATACGCATTTTCAAGTCAGCTCATCAAGTTCAAAGAAAACAAAACGCCCAACCCCACTGGTGTTTAAGGTACAAGTGCACAGTCCGCAGATCAGTTTGTAAAGAACTGACTTCCCCGCCACGTCGATTTCCTCGCCCGCCCATTAACACAGTACATTCTTCACTCACTGGCATCTCCTTAAATGTGTCCCAGTAACATTTAATAATTCGATTTTAATTTTTTTTAATGTTTATTTATTTTTGAGAGAGAAAGAGACAGAGTGTGAGCAGGCGAGGAGCAGAGAGCGAGGGAGACGCAGAATGTGAAGCAGGCTCCAGGCTCCGAGCTGTCAGCACAGAGCCCGACGCGGAGCTCGAACTCATGAACCACGAGATCATGACCTGAGCCGATGTCGGACACTTGACCGACTGAGCCCCCCAGGCGCCCCTAATAATTTGATTGTAAAAAGCGCCCTGAGGACTGGACGGGCCTCGTTTTCATCCTCCTACGCCCACATATTCTAAATGTTCTACCTCTAACTCCTTCAGAGGTGTTTGCTGAACTTACCTTGGGGCTTGAAACCGTGAATGGTGGAGTATTTAGCACCAGAGCCACCACCCAGGAACAATATTCTTGGAGAGTGGGGTGGGGCCGGGTGGGTCGGCGTGGAGAGGACGTGATGGGGGTGGGGCGGTTCCTTCTCATAACCCCTGAATCATAGCACACTGTCACTCACTCGTGTGGCCCACGCTGCCGCACGGCCCTGCCCACTCACAAGAATAAGCAGCCTTCATACTTTATGTTTTGCAAAGCCATCTGGGTTCAAAACATTCACCCCTCCAGCATCAGGAGCATAGAGCAGGTGAGAACTTCCAGGTTTGTTTGGTTTTTTTTTAATGTTTTTAAATTTATTTTTGAGAAAGCACAATCAAGGGAGACGCAGAGAGAGAGGGGGACAGAGGCGGGCTCCATACTGACAGCGATGAGCCCGATGCGGGGCTCAAAGTCACAAACCATGAGATCACGACCTGAGGCGAAGTCAGAGACTCAACCGACTGAGCCGCCCAGGTGCCCCTTTCCGGGGTATTTTTAATAGGTGCCAACCCTGTTTGGTGCCCACTGCCCTGTTCCTTCCTCTCCAAGACGTCGAGTGCTCCCCCTAGGAGGTCAAGGGCAAAAAGTCAACCTCTACTTTACGGTCATGAGTGGTTTGTGTCTAATACTTGTCACCCTGTTCTAGAAACTTCCTTGCTGTTTCATGTGCTTATGTGTTTGGCCGCATGGCTATTTTATCGTCTCCAGTGCGTGCGTGATGAACCGAACTGGTTTGAGCTAAAGGTTTCCAAAGTTTCCTTAAAATGCTCTTCAATGTGTACTTTTCTACCAAGGGACATAGTGGGGTCTTTGGACCTCCCTCTGTGTGAGGAGTCCAGAAGCTCCTTCCCTTCCTTCATCCGCCTCCTCCGCATCTCCCAGCGTCACAGTCTTTATTATTCACAGTAACCAAACTGTCATGGTAAGTTTTCCTTTCCAAAGAGTCATTTTTGACCCATGCATTCGGTTTCTATCCATTTTTCAACAACGACCACTACTTAAGCAGGATCTGGGACGCGCCTGTCCCCAGTCCTCCTCGTCTGCTTCTACGCCAGCCCTTACCTGCCTCTCCGGCGCTGACCAAAATCCATTTCTCTGCTTCCGCAACACCTTTTCAAGCCACTGTCCTTTCAAGACAGGTGCCTGGCCGTATAGATCAGGATGTTTCTGCTTTCTGAATGTCCTCCCGGGTTCCCAGAAACGACAAACGGCAGCCGCGTTGGACATAAAATTCCGAGATCCTATCCTCCCCACGCTTGTGTGCAGACACCAAAGTCTCTGTTATTATTTGGAAATGTAATACCGAAAACACGTCTGTAGCGGCCTGACTCCGTTTCTTTTACAAGGTGTTTTCCTTTGCCGAGAAATATCACAAGTTCCTCTTCCCATCACGAGTCAAGAAAGGAAATCCAGAATGTGAGTGTGGCTTCCCGGGAGTCCCTCGGCTGTTTCCCCAGCCCTGCCCCGTGGCCCTCGCCGTCTGGGTCGCAGCGCAGGAACCACCTGCGCCTCGGGAAGAAGGCCGGCACTCCGCGGGGCAGAGACACCGTCCTGGGAATCTTCATCTTCCAAGTAATGGAACGAAAACCTGGTCGACTGTGAGGTCAGACACTGGAGAGGTGAAGCTGCAGGGGACCCTCAGGACGCCACCTGCCCCCTCTCAAGCGGGCCCTCACTCTCGGGGAGAGAAGGTGTTTACGTCCATCCTAGCGATCGAGATGGCCACGTTTTATTAAAAATATAGCAGGACTTTGGAGGACACAGAGTGGCTAATTTATATGGGACAAATAACTATTTAATTGCTCTCTAATTACATGACAATTAGAAATCGGACCGTGGCCCTGTCCTTAGGTATCCGTTTACGGGCTGCACAGAGCTCGGCGGCCGCGCCCGCAACCATTAAGGACGGCAGTTTGTGAAGCAGGCAATGCTGACAATTACAGGGCATAATTACCCGTGTAATTACTCTCTTAGACCCAAGTAATTACACGCCGGTATTATATGTGTATTACAATTTATTCATATACCTGATCATAGTCTTCCTTTGCAGACTGGGACCCGGCTGGGAGGCGCTCATTAATTTTTTTGAAAATAACATAAAAGTCATCGGATGAGAAGCTCGGCTACCGGGCTGCCTGCGTTCACCGCCCCTCAGAGAGAAGGTGAAGGTCTGGGCAGGGGCACCAGGAAGTCGCACCCGGCACCAAGGTCATCAGGGCAAGCCCGCCCAGCCTGGTGGTGAAGCCTGAGACATCACCCGTGGGGGCGTCCCCACTAGGTGGGCTCCTTGTTGCCGTGTTGTGTGGGCCGTGGCGTCTCCAAGCTCACCGGCCCAGCACACATGACCCGCCCTGTGTTAGGACCACCCATTTCTTCTTGTCTGTCTCCCTTTCTGGACTTGGAGCCTTGTAACGGCGGGAGCCTCCAAGGGTCTTATTTCTTTAAAAACATTTTTTAAAATATTTATCTATTTTTTAGAGAAAGAGAGAGAGTGTGTGTGTGAGAGAGAGGGGGGAGGAATAGAGAGAGAGGGAGACAGAATCCGAAGCAGGCTCCAGGCTCCGAGCTGTCAGTGCAGAGCCCGAGGCGGGGCTCGAACTCACAAACCGCAAGATCATGACCTGATCCAAAGTCAGACGCTTAACCAACTGAGCCACCCAGGCACTTCTCAAGGGTTCTATTTCTATTGCTAAGGGGTGAATGCCAAGCCAGAGTAGAGGCTTCTATGCACCTGCCGAGCCAAGCTGGAGGGAAGGATCTGGCCAGAGAACCCCAATTATAAGGTCAGAGTGGGGAGAAGAGGAGTCTGTGCTCAATGAGCCAGAGCAGCGATATCCAAGTTACTTTCCCTTAAGAACTGCAATCACATTTCTTACGAGCTCACATTTCTTTGTAAGGCAAGCTAAAAGCAATCAGTGGGGGCGACCCCAACTTCCAGGAGCAAAGTCGCGGGAAACAGCGGCAGAGTTGCCGGTAGTCCGCTGTTCCTGCAATCAACAAACGCGCAACTTGGAATAAGATGCTCCGAACACAAGAGACGCAGCATGAAAGCAGAGCGCGGTCTCGGGTTTGCGGTCCTCGGTGGGAAAGACAGGC
This sequence comes from Paradoxurus hermaphroditus, assembly GCA_004024585.1. Lineage (NCBI taxonomy): Eukaryota > Metazoa > Chordata > Mammalia > Carnivora > Viverridae > Paradoxurus > Paradoxurus hermaphroditus. Next base: position 539 of record PITB01036287.1, on the reverse strand, counting down.
CGAGACACCAGCCGGGCAGGCAGCCCCCTCAGCCTGCGGCCACGTCCCCACCAGGGGGCCCCGGGCCTCTTATGTCTCCGCGGCAATAGCGCCTCGCCCTGGACAAGTGAGGACCGCCCGCCGTCTGGGAAGCGCAAGCCAGGTTTCTCGTGGTCCATGGGGCAGGCACTCCCACAGCCCTCGCCAGGCTGCAAAAGGAAGCGCCCAGAGACTCTGAGATGCAGGGGGTGTGGGAAAGGCTCAGGCCTCCAGACGGTTCATTAATGCGCCCAACCCCCGGGGGTCTCAGGTCTGCAGTCTCTGCTTCTCTGCAGACCCTCAGAGTCTCCTAGGGAGAAGGGGCAGAGGCTCAGGGACACACCGGCTAGTAAACCGGGGTGCTGGGTTTGAACTAGGACCACCGGACCTCCCAAACCCTGTCTCTGATTCACCACCACCCCGCTGTCCCGGCGACAGATGGCCAGAGGGGCTCGGACGCGTGGACATTTTGCTTCCCCCGCGTGGCGATGGGTGTGCGGTCGCTCGGCACCTGCTCCCCT
>PITB01036286.1:0-11651 GCA_004024585.1 Paradoxurus hermaphroditus | reverse complement strand
GGAGGGGAGGGAAGGGAAGGAGAGGGAGGGAGGGGTGAGAAGGGGAGAGGAGGGAGGAGAAGGGAGGAAAGGGCAACAATGTATAGAAGGGTTGCTTCTTAACTCCATGAAGAGTGGGGGCATAAGGCACGTGTGCACAGAAAACATGATCCCTGACTCTCCCTCAGGATGTGGCTTTGTTAGAGACCCGAGTGTCTTGTCTCTCCGTAAGCCCACCAGCTCCAGTTTTGCTTCCACCATTGGATCTCTTCCTGGCTGAGAACCAGAAAAAGTAGCTGGCTGAATGTTTTGGCCTCAGTCTTTAGAGCATCTCCAAGAGACAGGTCGACATGGAAAGAGAGACTGTCCTCGTGGCTCGGGGATCTTGTATTCTATCTCCAGCCAGCCATCTGAGCAGCGTTCTGCCGATGGCCACAAAAGCATAGTATCGGGTAACAATTGACTGACTGAATGGTAATTTGAGTCACTGCCAGAAATCCACAGGTCTCACACCTTCCCCCTTCTTCTTAACGCTGTGGATTTGTGTACGTCTGTGTCTGGATGAGGTGAGAAATATGTTATTCAGGCAAGAAGACAGTCATGCTTAGGAAGATTTTTAATTTAGCTCAAATACTTGTGTAGTCCAAAAATGACTTTTCTCCATGCCCTGCCCCCACCCGAGCATAAAGGAAACACATACTCATTCCGGAAAATATGGAAAAAGCACTATTGGTCAGGAGACTTGATTGTCGAGAAACATAAGCCCACTGTGACTGGCTGAGGCAAAACTTAACTTATTCGACGCAAAGCCTGGATCTCTCGGAATTGGCAGGAGGTTTTGCAAATTAGGTTTAGAGAGTGGGAACGAATCATGGAAGCTGTAGGAGGTGAGGGGGCAGGGACCACGGCTACGGTGTCATGGTAGGAAGGCCCAGGATAGCACACCGAAGCCACCTGCAATTTTTCATTACATCATTCAGTAAGTGTTAGGAGCTGAACTTCTGTGTTGAAGGCCAGATTCCTGATACCTTAGAATATGTATTTGGAGGTAGGCTATTTAAAGAGGTAATTCAGTCAAGATGGCATGGGCTCTAGTCCAAGCTGACTTTGTATCTTTTTACGAAGAGGAGATTTGGACACAGAGAGACACCAAGAATACACACACACACACACACACACACACACACACACACACACACACACACACAAAGCCACCTGAGGACATAGCAAGATTGCATCCGTTTTCAAGCTAAGGAGAGAGAAAACAACCCTGAAGGCACCTTGATCTTGGCCTTCCAGCCTCGAGAAGTGTGAGAAAAGAAGTTTCTATTGTTTAAGTTCCCCAGCCTGTGGCATCTCATTTATGAAATCTCTAGCAAACCAATAAACTAAGGAAGCAAAGTTTTGGGAGAGGACATCCAATTGGCTGGACCGAGATCACAGGACGGTTTCCCACCTGTATCTCTTGATTTCTGTCATGAAAGGTGGACACCTGGAACTACCTGGCCACTAATGCATGACAGGGCAACGATCATCCTTCAGATAAGATCTAGACGTGGAGCAGACACCGTTGACAGTGGGGGCCAGACTCCTTGATGATCCTCAGTGAGCAACGGTCTTGCCTTCTGGAGGACCTCTGATAGGTCCCTCCTCTATTGAACCAGGTCTAGTCTGTGTGACCAATAGATTATGCCAGAGGAAAACCATGTCTGGACTCTGAGTTAGGCTATAACAGGTGTTATACATCTTCCTTGACCCCCTAGCTTGCTGGCTCTGGCAGAGGTAGTGGCCATGTATTGAGAACACTCAGGCACCATGCGGTGACACCCACTTGGGGAGAAACTGAGGCCTCCTGCCAACACCAACGTCACGTTGCCAGTCGTGTGAGTCCCCTACTTGGGAGGCACATCCTCCAGCCCGAGTCTTGCCTTCAGATGAGACCGCAGCCCCAGCCGATCAAAACTGCAACCTCACAAAGGACTCTGAGCCAGAACCACCCAACCGAGCTGCTCCCAAATGACCGACCCACAATCATGAGGCAAAGTAAATGTTTATTATTGCTTTCAGTAGCTGAGTTTGGGGATGAGTTGTGACACAGCGCTTGGTAACTAAAACAGTGTCCTGCCCACCTGGCTATTGCAGGTTTGTTTACAATGCCTGGGAGTTATGTCTTTCTTCAACTCCTGTGGGGCCTGATGCCAATATTTGACTGATTCATGGGCACAAGGGCCCTTCTCCTTTTTCCAAAGAGGGACCGACTCCATGTTGTAGTTTATCTTCCAGAGCCCCTTATGGGTTCAAACTGGACCTACACTGCATTTGAAAGCAGTGTATCTTTGCTGCGTTTCTTCTTCCCTGCCTGGCTTCTGTCCCTTGCGTCACTTGCACAAAGCTTCTTCTGTCAGGTTCTGCTTCTAAGAAAACTGACCTCAGATGGACTGCAGCCGGGAAGGAACAATGGACGCCAAGCAGTCAGAAACATGATATGACTAATACAGTCCATCCCTTCACTGGCCTGGCTTGTAATTTCTCCACACACCCACTTTTAAGTGGGTATGTTTCCATACACCCAAACATCCATACCTCCCTGTACAAACAGACACAAATTTTCCTTCTCCCCAAAGGGAGAGAATCTGGCCACATGTGTCAGGAGTGTGCGCTCCCTGGATCACCATGGACTTTTATTCTTTTGTGACTGGCTTTCAATATGTCGCAGCCTAGGAAATGGTCAGTTTAACCACTGACATACGCTCTAGGAGAGAAAGGGAGAAGAAAGAGAAGGAGGGTTATTTAAAATATATAAATACACATCTCACATATGAAAATATAACTGGCTTCTGTAACTACTTACAGTGTTATGGGTAATCTTTCTTAACTCCTGTGCCACCGGGTTCATATCCCCTGTTGGAGGTTATCCCCCAGCAAGGTGACCCGAAACCCTTATTTCTCAGGGGGTTCAGTCCTCGGTGTCCTTGCATGTAACGCTTTGCCCTGGGTTTCCACGAGCTTGGACTACTGGATGTGGCCACGCGGGCATGTAAGATACTTGAGACAACTCTTGAGTTCCATTCATGCTCACCTGGCTCCTGGTGGGAGGCAGAATTTCCATTTACCTTTGATAGGGTCGTCAGTGCCAGCCTGCCAGCACTGGAATAAGGGAGCCTCACGTCCCGATTCGGTGGGATCATAACTGAGCTCCTTCTTAGAGGAGTCACAGGTTAAGATTGAGACGCAGGGTTGTTGATAACCAGCATGAGAAATGGCACCCGCGGAGGGGGCCAGCGTGGTGCGGTGGAGCGCTCGATGGCTCGAATCCCAAATCCGTACTTCTATTTATTCAGCATATTAAAAATTATTTCAGGAGTCCCTTCTAGGTGGGAGGCACCGTCCTAGTTACCGCCAACAGGGTGGCATGTATCTGCCTAGTCCTCTAGTCCTCCATTTTCCTTGTTAGCCCCACGCCCACCGGCAAGCTACTTCACTTCTCTGGGCTTCACTCTCTTGACATGCAAAATGGGCTATCAATACCCCCCAGGGGAGAAGAAATCACTTTGTTTTGTCCCCAGGAAAATGGGGCCAATGAGACTCCATTTTGCTGGGAGAATCCAGTCGGACTAATGTATAGAGATCCATTCAGGCGACAGAGAGTTACTGAACTTCTACCATGCACCAGCGCTGAGGGTGAGCTCTGGGGCCACATCGGATGCATTTCCTGCCCACCCGGACCCTACGCTGAATGAAGTTAGACGTCAAGCAAAAAATAATCGCTGTGATTAGGGTTTCTAATAAATAGGCAACCAACTACAGCTACTGCTATAATTCTGCCTTCGTCCTTTGCCCTGTTGGCACTCAGGAACTACTTAAAGACCACCTAGCTCTGGAGAGCCTGGAACAGCCAGCTTCTTTCCTTGGCCGAGGCCTGAGAAGAAAAGTAACATGTCGGTTCTGGAGCAGCAGAGACAGGTAAGAGTTAAAAGTGAAAGGTTCCTCAACGAACAACCGTCAATGCATCTGCTGCCATGTTGGATGAGCCTTGTCACTTCGCCATGACTTTAGGTTTACGGGGAAAAAATAATAAGCCTTACAGAGAGGAGGAGAGGAAGTCATTTTTCCTACAGCACAGCTGAAAATCCCATTGCTCCATGGAATTTTTTTTTTTCTCCTTTAAAGTGCACAGTTTTTGGATGGATTTTGCTCCTCTGTCAGCTTCCTTTAGACATTTTATTGTAAGGTGTATTTATGGAACCTGAAACCCACTATCCACGGCCAAGCCCTAATTCTGCGGTTCTCTGGTTCAAGCTCAGTGTGCCTAGCCTAGTGGCTGGTGTCCTATCTCCTCGCCAAACGTTTGCCGGATGAACTGTTGCCTGGACACTCCAGGTCAGTCATAACTTTCTGGAAGTCGTGTCCTGTTGACTTAATCTTGCTTGCAGAAGAAAAAGGTGTCAGTCTGTTTTTTTTTCTGCATCCGGGAGTCTGGTTTTGATCTGTCAGGGTAGAAACACGTCGGGACTCTTAGGCAATTAATGTTTGAGGAGCACCTGTTAGATGTAAGTCATCGCCTCGGTGTTTTGAATGTCAGATCCTCGAGATACTTAAGAAACAAGGAGGTGAAGGCCTCACGTCCCTTCCCCCCTCCCCTGAGAAGAAGTTATGAATTTGTTCAGCTTCGATCCTTAATTCATTTCCACGGGGATCACGCTTACTAGTTGCTGCGAGTCTCTCGTATCCGCTGAGATGTGTCTGTCTCCTTGTCGGCTGATGGTTTTGCCATTAGTCTGATGAATGGACTCAGCCGAACATTCGTCAACTCCGGAGTAGGAAGGGATTCTCAGAGCCACCCTGCTGACCCCGTCATGTTACAACCCAGAAACCTTCCAGCGGGGCTTTTGCGAGGAGACAGATCAAGCTTTCCTTTCCCCTGGCCAGCTCATTCTGGATGGAAGGAGCACACACGTTGCATTCTAGTCTGAAGACTGTCCAAGAAAGTAAGGTTCTGTTTTACTGCCACGGTTAGAACTACCTCCCTAGGAGAACATCGTTGTAGCCAGTGCTCTGTCTGTGTGTCCCACCTGTTGTAAGCCCCAGGCAAGCAGTATGTATATTTATTGAGTAAACACTTACTGAATCAAAGGAAAAAATGAATGAAAGAAAAGAACGCACGAGGGTGGACGCAGAGCGGATACTCTGTAAAGATCGAGGAAAAAAATATGAAAGGAATAAGTAAATAAAGTGAATGAAGACCCGACTTACAGTGATTTCCGGGATGAAATAACAATAAACGGCTGAGTTTGAATGTGCAAGACAGTCGTGGGGTGTCTTCTAGTGGATAAGGGTGCCCTTGATTTTCCCACCATCCACAGGGACGGTTGCTCTGTTCCCTGCCATTGTCCAACGTGAGTCATCCCTTCTGACCTACTGTTGTCTGGACCGACATTGGCACCCAGCCCCAGGGGACAGATCATAATATCTTCTCGGGGAGGACAGGACTGGGGCTGAGACAGAGGCTCTCTGTCCGTGTTGCACGGATTGCAAATACGCTCACGTGGCGACTGTGGGAAATCACTTTCCCCTCACCAGGGAGGTAAGGAAGAAGGAAACGATGGCTTGGCAGGGAGACAGAGAAAGATCCGGAGAAGAGAAACGGAGGAGAAATCCCTGGATTCTTGAGATTCTTCTCGTTCCTCCACAGAACCCCGAACCTGCATCATTTTCCCGAACATTTTCCCAAAAGGAGCGCAAACCCCTGGAGGTCTCGACACCCCGCACGGTCTTACTGTGCATGCCCAGCGAGAAGACACTCCGGGCCTCGTGCTCTGTGTGCGGGGACCGCAGCCGGACCTGTCTGCCGCTCTCTTCTTTCCTGGGTTCCCTGCCCACCTCGTCATCCCTTGGGATTTAAAGGTGGGAGCGGCGGGAGGAGCGGAAGGAGGAAGAGAACAAACACGGGCCACCTCTGCCCTCAGCCCTCTAAGCTGGTTGGTGGGGCGCTGTTATATTTGATTTGGTTTCCATTCCGTGCTGAGGTTTGTCTTCTGTGCTTTTAGCCTGGGTTTCAGTTGCTTTATCTTGGCTCCCGGCTGCTCATGAGGACTGAAGGGTGTCCAGGGCAGGGCTGCGGTGTTTGTACTGGCTGTGACAGCCGCTGGGTAGTGGAGGGGCCTGACCTCAGCCCTTCGCGAGCGCGTCGGGAGTTTCCTTCCTGGGGTGCGTCGTCCCGGGGATCAGGACGGAATGCACCCACGGTGGCGTGTCAGGGAAACCTGACCGGAGTCCCCCGAGCGGGGCTTGTCGTGTCGTGGGGTCGCCACTAGGGATCACGGGAAAGAAGTGCCTCTTCCCTTCCCTCCTCTCTCCGCCAAGGGAGGCTGGCGGTTTTGGCTGCCTCGGTGGAAAAACAAATACCCTTCCACAAATAAGTTCTTCTCACAGCCTGGAATTAGTGTTGGCAGAATCACCTCCGAGCGGGGATTCCACAAAGGCACAAGCCAACCACACCTTTGAAGAGGGGTGACCTCAAAGCGGTGGGCTGGACGGGCTGGGCGGAGCCGTGTGGGGACAGAGAGGGGGCGCCGTAAGTGCCCCTAAGTGGGGATGTTGTCAAAACCGAGAGCACGAGAGGCACGAGGTGTCCCGTCCCCTTTCTCTGGGTGGGGCCAAATACGCTCATTTCAACCAGTTTCCTAGGTGCTGGCAGAGGGACCTGTGGCTCCCAGCAGCCAGCGGATCCGCGGCTGTCTGGGAAAAGCGCAACGGCAACAGAAAACGAGGAGGAAAGAACTCGCTTTGCAAATGAACTTGCCGACACTGGAGACCGCACATACGGGAAAGTTTAAAATCATGGCACTTTGATGGACTCTCTCTCTTCAGCCCAAAACACACCTCTTTTTTTTTTTTTTTTAATTTTTTTTTTTTTTTTTTTTAGCATCACTGGAAACTAGTCCTTCCTCGGCATCCCTTCCACCCTTTGGCATCCTGACCCCCTTGGCTGGCCCTTTCCTCCCCTTGCCCTCGCCGATCCGCCGGGCCTGCCCGTCTGAAGGCTGGGGCATGACATCTCTGTACCGTGCATAAACACCCCTCGCCATTAAGAGCTCCATCTAATGAGAAACAGAACCACGGAGGGGAAGCTTCAAAGTGGTTAACGGAAGGAAGTGCCTGGAACGAAATCCGACTTGATGTCCCAATTAATACGTCCCCTAATTCTATTTCCTGCCCTCGCGGGCTTGCGGCTGCCTCCCTGTAATTTCTGTGGGAGACGGAGGCTTGGCTGATGGGGAGGAAGGAACCTGGAAATGGGGCGGCTTCACGGATGACTTGATACGCAGGCAATGGGCATATTAGGACAAATTAGGGAATTAAGGAGGAGGAAAAAAAAGAGACAACGACAGTCAGAGGAAATGTCATCCCAAGTAATAGTATTAATGGAGACGGAGGCTCTGCTGGAGAGGGCGGCTGGAGAAATTGAGAGCTGAGAACAGCCGAGCAGTCTTTCCGTTCAGCCTGGGAGAGGAGAGCCGTCCCCAGCCCCCTTCCTCCCTGCCCCCGGACCTTGGGGTAGAAGCGGCCGTGTGGGTGCGCCCAGGAGGATGGAAGGGCAGGTGTCCAGATCTCAGCCACAAGCCTGTGGAATTTAGGCGAAGACGCTGGGTGCCAATGAGGTGACCTGGGAAGACGTGAGCCGGGGAAGAGTCCGGTTAGAATAGACGGTGGGTTCTGGGAGGGTTGTACGCTCTTTGAAATGATCAGCCCCAGCGGGTCCACCGTTGAGTCACTCTTGGCAGGTAAGCACGGCTTGCCGCACATCGTCCCTCACGGGACAGATGCTTCTGGAAGGCAACGCACACCATCACTGATGCCCGGGCAAAGAGTCTATCAGTGGCATCAAGAGCCCCAAGAGACGTGGAGACCGGGAGAGCCTCAGCTAGTCCGCTGGGGACAATTCGAGCAATCCCTGGATTGGCTTCCCTGACTCCAGTCTGTCCAGCACTCTGGTCTGTCCTCGGCCCGCCTTGCCCGGAACTACTTAGTGATACTTCTAAAATACAGAATCCATCTCATCACCTCTTTTTAAAAATATCTGGTGGGCATCCCAGTGCCCGTGTGGTCAAGTCTGGCCACAGTAACATGGCGTCCATGGCCTGTCAAGTGCCCTGCGAGCTTCCCCTGTGGCCTCGCCACCCTCCACTCTCCTTCCAGACCTCCCCCCGCCCCACTGTTGCTCCAACCAGCCAACCTCCCGTCTGTTATGTGGTTTTGCACACGTACGGTGCCTTCTTCCAGTTTTGCCCCTTTCCCTCTCCTTTGCTCTTGTGTATCCATCAAATCCAAGTATAAAATTGTGCTGTTTATCTTTATTTATTTTGAGAGACAGATATAGAGCAAGCAAGAGAGGCGCAGGGACAGAGGGAGACAGAATCGCAAGCAGGCTCTGCACTATCAATGCAGAGCCCGGTGTTGGGGCTCGAACCCATGAACCGTGAGATCATGACCCGAGCTGAAATCGACACCGGGGGTTAGTCTTAACCGACTGAGCCACCCAGGTGCCCTCATTAAGTCCGAGTTTAAATGGCTTCCCCTTGCTGAAGGCTTTCCAGCAGGTGAGTTCCCTTCTCTGTGTTCCTGTGGGACTGCCTTTGGATCTCTGGATCATCACTCCACGGCGTTGTAATCATTTGCTTTAGTGTCTGGCTTTCCTAAGAGAATGTCTCTCCATCGAGACCCAGAGGACAGGAGCAATGGTATATGTTTCTCTATTCACGGTGTCTGACACAACATAGGAGCTCAGTAAATGGGGAAGGAACAAGGGATAGAAGAAAGAGGGTGTGGCTAGAACAGGAAACATCTAGAGCTGTGTTACCCATGACATGTGGATATTATCGTTATGGACTACGGATGTCCAAGCGGACATGAAACAAAACCAAGTTCACTTTAGAACTGGCTCAGTGTGATCACATGGACCGGGCTGCTCCATGTACTTGGTGCTTAAGAGCCTATGCTGGAACCGTGGGTTCAAACCCTTTTGCAATCACTCAGTCACGGGGGAGGTCGCGTCCCTCTCGGAGCCTCTGTTCCATCGTCAGTAACGTGGGGAAAGGGTGGTCATGGGGATCAAACAACATAAGCACTTCAAATGCTCTGCCCAGTGCCTGGTGCGTAGTAAGCACACTGCATATCCGTGGAAGACTCGAGCCTGGGAACTCCGTCATTCTTTTCGCCCGTCTGTGGTTCTCTCTCCTCCTCTTACTGGTCTCTGTCTGCACAGGCCCTGCCCCAATAGTCCGAACGCTTCACTCTTCTCACCGTCAGGATAGACAAGTCAGGGCGTGGCCCCAGCCTTCATGCCAACAGCTCCCGGCATCTTGGTTACTGGGGGAACAATATCACTGCTGTGGCTTGGTTCCTTCCAGGATCCGATGCCTGCCACAAACATACCGAAACAAAACCTCCTGCTTACATCATTTGCTTGGGAGGAGAAGCAACAGTAAAAACTCGCGGGGCCGGAATCCGATGGCTGGTGCCCTTGTTCTTCCATCGTGGTTTGTCAGCCAGTGGGGAACATGAAAAAGCTACTGAGACCACACCGGGGGTCTTTTTCATCAAGATAAACTTCTACCCAGACTACATTCCTTTCATTATGTCCCTAGGATCTGGTGTTCCTGCCTGGGGCAGAAGCCACTAATCCCTGGCCAAACAGTACCTATGTAAGTATTGGTGTGATGGCCAAATCAGTCTGGGTTGTAGTTTCTTAGGAAATTGCTGAAGACGAGGAGAATGGCTCCAAAGTCCATGAAGAATGGTGTCAGGGCTTGCCAAGGCTTTATCTAAGTCATTCTCTAAAGGGCTGAACAGGGTGCTGGTGGCATTGAGAACTTGCTTAAGACGAGATCTTTCCATCTGAATCGTCCGTGGATGTGACGTGGCCCCGTGAGTTTCACTCTTGACAAACTTGGAGCAGGGCCCCAAGTCCTCCTCTTGATATTTCAGGATGTCTGCCAAGATTTCCTTCCTCCCCCTCCTCCTCCTCCCCGTCCTCCTCCTCCTCCTCCATCTCCTCCTCCTTCTCCTTCTTCTTCTTCTCCTTCTTCTTCTTCTTTGAACCATTTCATATCCAGGATTTATTTTAGGTCCTTCTTTGGGGTTTGAGAAGAGAGTGTCATTATCTCCATTCCACTGATGAAGAAAAGGAGGCCAAGAAAAGGAGATTAAGGCCAAGTGTCAAGGATGCATGATGTGCTACTGAGGTTCCTTTCAGAAGTGAAAGTCTTGTCCCGCCCCGCCCCACCCACCCCACCCCCAGCTTCTAGGAGTGGTGCCAGTTGAATGCCTTTAGCTCCCAGCCCTGTGTGGGTCTCGCACTGAGCTGAAGACATCCAGCTTGCTTATTACATACCCTTCCAGGGACAGCCTGCCTCCCAAGACTGGCAGCGCAGGACAATGAAGGCCTGGCCCCTTGGCCCCAGGAGAAGGATTATTGCGTCTTCAGAACATCCTGTCTTCAGAACTTTAGGTCAGCCGAGGCCTTCGTTGCGACTCTCACAGCTTCACGTTTCCCTTCACCTAACCCCAATTGCTTTCCTTCCCTTCCATCCCCAGTAAATGTCTTGCTCATTAATCCTTAATCCAGCCTCCGCTTTCCAGGGAACCTGCCACACCAAGGTCACAGGGTGAAAGGGGAGAAGGTGAGGCTGGAATCCAAGTGCCAAGACTCTTGCTGACTCAGAACACATTTGGCCAATTTCTGCGTACTTACGAGGTACCAGGTACTGAGCCAAGAGCTAGGGATGATGTGATGAACAAGGTTCACAGGGTCCTTGCCCTCCTGGGACTATGTCTGGAAAGACAACAGACACTGAATTTACAGTTGTTTACAGGGGCGATGGGTTTGAAGAGGGAGAGATTACCAGATGTTAGGGAAGTAAGTGACATGAGCATCACACCAATCTAGGGGATCACAGAGGGCTTAGGATTACAAGCACAAGTTATCCAGGCAAAGAACAACTCGTTTGGAGAGCTAGATACTGAAGGGGGCATGGCGTCATGGTGGAACTCCCAGGACTACGAACATGAATGGAGCCTGGCGGTGGGGAATGGGAGTGGCTTGGACACTGGGATAACCGGGAAAGCTCTGGGCCCTCTTCGTGGTATGTAGCTTCCAAAGATGCCCACCGTAGAGGACTTCATCTCTAAACACACCTTTTGCTCCATCCAAACTTTGAATCTGGGCTGGGCTGGAGGCTTGCCTTGGCCAACAAGAATACAACAAAAGTGATACTCTGTCAGCTCTGGGTTTAGGCCTGAAGAGGCTGACAGTTCCAGTGTTCCCTCTGAAAATCCATCATTGAGCTGCAAAGAAGCTCACACTACTACTGAATGATGAGATCCCATGTGGAGAAAGAGGCTGCATGGGGAAGCCTTGGGGACCCAGATGTCGGAAAATGTCTTCCTGAACCTTCCAGAATAGGCTGAACACCAGCCGAATGCAGCGAGTGAACCCAACCAATACCTTGTGGAGCTGAAGAACTGCTCGCTTGTGTCTTACTTGGATTCTTGACCCACAGAATTATGAGAAATCACAAATCATTTGTTTTTTCAGTCTTGAAGTTTTGAATTAGTTTGTTACACAGCAATAGCTGACTGAAACATTTTCCCCGGGGGAGAATCCTAGATAC
>PITB01036285.1:0-11643 GCA_004024585.1 Paradoxurus hermaphroditus | reverse complement strand
CCCAGTCCGAGTGTTTATCTGAGGCTCACAAAGATTCTGTCTCCCTCATTGGCCCTGGGTCTCCCACCCCTGCCCCCTCCCTGGCCAGTGTGCATGACGACTATTTGATTCCTTTCACCTTCTCAGGTTACCCTTCAGTCCGGCTCACACTTCCTCTATTATCTTTGTCATTCCCATTAAACATACACTGGAGGGCAAGGGGTTGGGACAGGAGCTTTGGACAACAACTGGAAACCATAGTTCTGCTCTTCTTTTCTGAGATGCTCTTAAATGTGCTTTATCAAAATTCAATTTTCAAAGTTATAAGGGTAACCGAGGCCCATGAAAGAATACCTTCAGAAATTTTAGTGTTTCCTATTCCGCTAGATGCCCTGGCAGAGAACGAGACTCTCACCTATTTCCTGCCACTTCCAAACTTGTGGAGTAAAAGTTTCAAACCTTGAAAGTCTTCTTCTCCTCCTTCATCAGACTTACTGATTCAATTCCACTGAGTCCTTTTCCCCACCTTTAGGGGAAGTGTACGAATATTCAAGATTTTTTACAGGGGCGCCCGGATGGCTCAGTGAAGAGTCCAACTTCGGCCCAGGTCCTGATCTCCTGATTTGTGAGTTCGAGCCCCACACTGGGCTCATTGCTGTCAGCAGGGAGCCCACTTCCGATCTTATGTTCCCCCTGCCTACTCCTCCCATGCTGGACTCTCTCTCTCAAAAATAAATAAACATTAAAAAAAAAAGAGTTTTTACATTTATTCCTTTCTGTGGAATGGCCTTTTAAGAATGGGGGAAGGGAGAGAACATGCTGATCTTTGCCAAAATTGTTTCTTTCCTTGGCCAGGATTTTCTCAAGATTACTGATGAGTTTTTCTCCTTTTGCTGACTGTATTTTTTGTAGATCTTCTTGGTTTATTTTTGCTCATTTTTTGTCAGGTATCAGGCAGAGACAATGATATAGCTTCCTTCTACCAATTCACACAGAATAAGGACTGAGTTATAGTTTTTAAAATGTTTTCTTCGGTAGAAGACTTCTTTGCAAAACACAGGTTTAATGAGGAGGGTATGACCTGGGAATCTATAGAATTAATTTGTGATCTGGTAATGCACCCTCAAATAAGTCTGAGGCCTCCTCCAATATTCACATCGAATGACTCTTTATACTTGGGATCCCATATTTCTGACTGTATTTCTCTTACACTGGCTCTGTACAAATGAGTCTATAAAAATAGCTTTAGTAGCAGAAGGTCTAAAAAGTCCAGGACAATTTGAAAAGTGTTTAGAGAAACTAGAGTTTAAGACTTCCTATGGAAACGAAGACTTCTGGCCTACTGAGTTCTTTTTACCAAAATTAAAGTCTGTTTTTATGATTATTTTCTTTGCTTTTGCTGGTCGACAGTCTGTAAGCACGGGACCATTTCTGCCTGCCTTCTTGGTGACCCAGCTAAAAAGCACTGCTGTGTTTCTCCTTGGGCTGCAGAATCTAAAGAGTGTGCTATGTCTTACTACGTGCGCTTTCATTTCACCCTAAGGTAGAAGCATTTATGTTATTATTATTATTTTGTGGTACAAATATCAATTTAACATAGCTTCACTTTCAAAAATATTCTTAGCTGTAGCATGTGTGGTGCTTAATTTTATGTGTCAACTTGGCTGGGCCATGGTGCCCAACATTTGGTGAAACGTTATTCTAGAGAGTTCTGTGAGGATGTTTTTGGATGTGATTAACATTTAAATCGGTTAACTTGGAGTGAAGCAGATTGCCCTCCATAATGTGGGTGGGCTACATCCAATCAGTCAAAGGCCCAAATAGAACAAAAAGCTGACCTTCCCTGAGCAAGGGGAGATTGCGCCGGCAGAGAGCCTGTAGACTTCGGCACTACCATTGGCATGAGCCTACAGCCGGCTGGACCACCCTGCAGATTGTGGGCTTAACAGTCTCCTTAATCGCATGAGTCAATTCCTTAACATCAATCTCTCTCTCTCTCTGGCTCTCTCTCTCATGTATCTGTGTGTGTGTGTGTGCGTGTGTGTGTGTGTGTGTCTAATAGCCAGGGTTCTGTTTCTCTGGAGAACTCTAACACGTCATGCCTTCCTTATCTCCAAAACTGTGTTCATGACAAGAACACTGAATTTCTTAAGGCAAACACAACTTCTGGAAGGTGGCAGGGGTGGGGACAGGGGGAGGAGAGAAGTAGAAGATCACAAAACAGAACGGAGCCTCAGCCCAAGGCGTAAAGAGATCTCTTCATCTTTTCTAAAGAAATAGTGCCTGGAGTTAGAGCTCAGGACGCTTCTAAGCCGCCGGGCTCCAATACAGCTTCTTCTATAGCCGCGGGTCTGGCTACCCTTCTCGCAATACGACCAACTGCCTTTATGATTAAACATCTCCAGTTTAACACCCAGCCTGGTTATCAGCAAAGCAGACTGTTTGGAGTTGTCAATGTTCATAGTTCTGCTCCGTAATGAAATTGGGAAAAAAAAAAAAAAAAAAAAGGTCCCCTCTAAGAACTAGCTGGCAGGTCGCCTGGAGAGGCATTACTTAGCACGTCCTCTGTCCTCCTGCCAATCCATGTCACATAGTTCCCGGGCCACTCACCTTCACTCCTTCCTAAAAACAGCATCTTGTCAGAATGTCGTGTTGAGACGTCCTGGCCTTCAGATAAAATCCAAAATCAATCGGTGGTCAAAGTTTGCTTTTGTTTTTTTTTGGTTTGTTTAAAAGTTTTTAGAGGCCAAACGGACCCTATCCGTCTCCCCTTACACTCTTGTGACCAGAAGACCTTTACGCTGGACCGTAAGCACCGAGAAGGAGCAGAAGCAGATACGCTCTCAGGGCGTCTAAGTTCACTCTGTAAGTCAGTTATGCACTTTTGGGGGAATCGGAGTCACATTTTCTCATTCTCTGTCTCCCATGATCAGAGCTGGAAAAGTCATTGCTCGCCCTAAGACCGACATTATGGAAATTAACTGATTCTCTGGCCACATAGATTTTGGCATAGATTTTCCTGGTCTTAAGCAATCTACCTGTATCTGGTTACCATAGGGCTTAGAGTCATTGGCAAGATAAACACAATATTTTAAAAGTTATTATTCTTAGGGTGTAAGATAAAGTGATAGAAGAACAGACACTGCAGTTTGTACGTGTTCGTGTAAAAATTAGGACCACGTAGATTACTAGACTCTCACTCACCAAATATTGCATCCTCACCCCTAGACATGTGAACAACGACTTTTATACTTTGCCCAAAAAGGCTGTGTAATGTTACCTTTTATATACAGTTTGTTTTCCACCCTCGGGAGGAGTTAGCCTTTTTAATGATCAGATCAGTTCGAGCCATTCTCACTCAAGCTCAGCTATTCTGGAAGTTATTTTCAATAAATCAGTGTTACTTTGATCACTGAACTGTCTGCTGAACATCAAAGGAAAGGCAATAGCCTTTTCAAAGTATTTTGAAACGAGGTGTTGATGAAGAGATTATGGAGTTTGCCACCAGACAAACAAGGATTTGAACGGCAACTTTTTCACTTCGTATCAGGGAGAAACATTTTGCCTCCCCGAGCCTCGGCGTCTTCTGTCTGATACAGATACGCTGAGACTATTGTGAGGATTAAGGGAGAGAATGTCTGCAAGTCATGGAGCAGCACGCTGGCGCGGGTGGGGGTCCTGGCCACCCTTTTCCTGGAATCTCAGTTCCCTTGTCTTTAATATGTGGGGAACATTATCAACCACACATGTTTTGTAAGGAGTAAATACGCCACCACATGGAAGGGCTTGGTGTAGTACCGAGGAAATGGCGTGTGGCTCCTGCGATCAGCTGCTCAAATGCCATCCCTCCCTGTCCCCCCCCAACCCCCCCGCTGGGCACCACAGGAGCTACAGAGCCAGGTCCTTTTGCCACCGACTGCCGGACCCTCTTGTGATGCAGAAATAAAATGGAGGCCCTCGTCCCGCCACGTGGGCTGCTTCTGAGATTTTAGCCACACTGTCCAGGGCTGGAGTCCTTCTGCAGCATGTGCAGCGGTCAGCTCAGGTTTCCCCACGACCGTGGCAGCTGCTCCCGTGGCTCCTGTGGTTTCTGGCTGCCCAGTTTCTTCGATTCAGCGACGTGTGCCCTTGAACTTGATAGTTTTGGTAGTCGTCTTGCAGGAATTGGAAACCTGGTTGTTTCTCCCTCTGGAATTCATTCCTGGAGGCCCTCCAAACTTTTTTCCAAAACATTTTTTGGGCCACTGAATTCCTTTTAAGATAGTATTTTCTATTTGAATTCCTGCCATGTTTTCTATTTCCTGTACAGAATCTTGAGTGGCCCATAGTTGGTCTTTACATAAGACCAACTTACGGTCTGTTAGTTTTCCTTGACGTCAAGGGAATTACAGTTTTGTCGAGGGGGTGGAGGGCAGGGGGCAAGAACACAGGAAACATACAGAGAAAAATCTAAGTCTGTCTATGAATAATTGCCAATTGCTACTTGGCCCGTGAGAGCTTTGCGGACCGGGGGTGGAAGGGAGAAGGACGGAGAAGGCGGAGAAATGAAGGCGGGGTCCCAGCATAGTAAGAACCTGAGGGGAGAATGTGAAACATCCGGGTCATCTGTAATGACACAAAAACATTTTATCACCATCATCCGAGGGAAAAGAAGCAAAATCCTTCCGAGATAGATAGAACATTTGAGGAGAATGATAGTTTGGCTCTGTTTCCGAAAAACTTTTGATAGGAATTCCGACTCTGCTTCGACAGAATTCCAGGCATTCTGGAACTTAGAGAAAGGTCATATACCTTTCGGGGTGACATATTTGGGGGCATTAGGGGTCAGTGGGAAAGATGATGGGAAATAGCTGAGTGACTATTTTAGGATCAACATAAACCGATTCGATTTGTTTTCTCCTTCCTTCCTTAGGGTGTTCAATTCCTTCCTGGCCATATTAAGTTGTTGTGTGGCATAATAATTTCAAATATTTCTTTCTGCAGACATACAGAAACGCTTTGCCTTTAATGGTACAAAGTACACTTGAAAAGAAAGAGAAGTCATTGAGAAGACTGCAGAATGTATGAAGAAAAACGGGAATAGAGAGACTATAAAAATAATACAGCTATTATGTTAAGATTCCAGCCAACTTTTCACTTTTCAAATGAGATTAGAAAATAGATTCTCTTAATTTTATGGTAGTCATTTAATTACGTTGCTCCCCAACTGCCTTTACAAGAGAAAAGGGCTTTGTAAATTAGGTTGGCTTATTACAAAATTCCAACAGAATGTATATTCTCTGTAGCCTCTTATTTTTCTGTAAATAGTCCTTGAAGAATAAGCAATGGGTGGGCTGAGTGAGATTATCCAAGACCCAGAGTAAAATTTAAACCACCCAAGGCGATCGTATCTAAGATGACTGGTGTACTCTTTCTTATCTAGGGCTTCGTTTTCAAACAGGAAAACAGAAATCTTGCAAGTTGGGGCAAAAAAAAAAAAATTACACGGTAAAATTATGAAAAAGATTTCATCTCAAGCATCGTGGGCCCCAGGATTTGCCGCCTCGTTTCCCTTCCACATTTGAAGAGCCTAGGCTTCTGACATCCAGACTGATGTTTGTTAAAGACTATCACCACCTTTGCATCATTTACAAGCGAATCTATGTCTCGCTTTTTGGTCTAAATTTATTTTTATTGTAATTAATGCTCGTAATAACTAATATTTGGTTGTTTTATTTTTTTCTCCGTACCACAGTGTGTAAAGTGACCTTTTGTTAATTAGTTGTTCCCTTCCCTTCGGGGAAGCCTCGTCCGAGGTTCTGTCTACTCAGCACTATTTGTATTCGCCAGGTGCTTGGGTGAACAAAACACTCACCTGAGAAAGAGTCACCTTAAAGGCGTGATATTTGTTGGCTATTACGACGCTCTGACATGTGTCTCTGGGATCCCCCAGGAAAGCACTCCTTCAAGGAACGTGAGACTTTCAAGGAAAGTGTCCAACTCTTTTTGTTGTTGTTATTTTAGTTCCTCAGAACCTCCTCATCAAAAAAAGTAAGGACATTAAGTTGTCTCCCCTAAAAGCCAGGCGATGAGATAGGACATCTCTTCTATTCCTTTATACTGACTTCGCAAGGCACTACTTACTTATATATTTCTCAGGTGACTGAACATAGATTCAGCACTCCAAATTTTTTCGTAACCACATTGTACAGGAGGTATTTGTGGGGCAGACATTTTCTTCTACCTTTTCCCCCCCGACTCTGGATTCCCTTTTGTTTCTTTGATTGTTTCTTTTTTTTTTTTTAGTATAGTTTATTGTCAAGTTAGCTAACATACAGTGTGTACAGTGTGCTCTCGGCTTCGGGAGTAGATCCCACGATTCATCGCTTACATACGACATCCAGCGCCCGTCCCAACAAGTGCCCTCCTCAGTGCCCGTCACCCATTTCCCCTCCTTTCCCACCCTCCCCCATCCACTCTCAGTTTGTTCTCTGTATTTAAGAGTCTCTTGTGGTTTGCCTCCCACCCTCTCTGTTTGAAACTATTTTTTTCCCCTTCCCTTCCCCCATGGTCTTCTGTTAAGTTTCTCAAGTTGCACATATGAGTGAAAACATATGGCATCTGTCTTTCTCTGACTGACTTATTTCACTCAGCATAATGTATTCCAGTTCCATCCACGTTGTTGTAAATGGCAGGATTTCATTCTTTCTTATCGCCAAGTAGTATTCCATTGTATATATAAACCACATCTTCCTTATCCATTCAACAGTTAATAGACATTTGGGCTTTTTCCAGAATTTGGCTATCGTTGAAAGCACTGCTATCAACATTGGGGTGCATGTGCCCCTGTGAATCAGCACTCCTGTATCTTTTCGATAAATTTCTAGTAGTGCAATTGCTGGGTCATAGGGTAATTCTAGTTTTTTTTTTAATGTTTATTTTTGAGACAGAGAGAGACAGAGCATGAGTGGGAGAGGGGCAGAGAGCGAGGGGGACATAGAATCCAAAGCAGGCTCCAGGCTCTGAGCTGTCAGCATAGAGCCTGATGTGGGGCTAGAACTCACAGACCGTGAGATCATGACCTGAGCCGAAGTCGGATGCTCAACTGACTGAGCCACCGAGGTACCCCGCGGGTAGTTCTATTTTTACTTTTTTTGAGGAACCTCCATACTGCTTTCCAGAGCGGCTACACCAGTTTGTGTTCCCAGCAACGGTGCAAGAGGGTTCCCATTTCTCCACATCCTCACCAGCATCCATAGTTTCCTGAGTAGTTCCTTTTAGCCACTCTGACTGGTGTGAGGGGATATCTCATTGTGGTTTGATTTGGATTTCCCTGATGAGTGACATTGAGCATCTTTCCGTGTGTCTGTTGGCCATCTGCATGTCTTATTTGGAGAAGTGTCTATTCATATCTTCTGTCCATTTCTTCACTGGATTGCTTGTTTTTCGGGTGTTGAGTTTGGTGAGTTCTTTATCGAGTTTGGATACTAACCCTTTATCCTTTGTGCCATTTGCAAATATCTTCTTCCATTTTGTTGGTTGTCTTTTAGTTTTGTCAATTGTTTCCTTTGCAGTGCAGACGCTTTTTATCTCGATGAGGTCCCAATGGTTCATTTTTGCTTTTATTTCCCTTGCCTTCAAAGACATGTCGAGTAAGAAGTTGCTGCAGCTGAGGTCAAAGAGGTTGTTGCCTGTTTTCTTCTCTAGGGTTTTGATGGTTTCCTGTCTCACATTCAGGTCTTTCATCCATTTTGAATTCATTTTTGTGTATGGTGTAAGAAAGAGGTCTGGGTTCATTCTTCTGCATGTTGCTGCCCAGTTCTCCCAGCACCATTTGCTGAAGAGACTATCTTTTTTCCATTGGATATTCTTCTCTGCTTTGGCAAAGAGTAGTTGGCCATACATTTGTGGGTCCAGTTCTGGGTTCTTTATTCTATTCCATTGGTCTATGTGTCTGTTTTTGTGCAAATACCATACTATGTTGTTGATGATAGCTTTGTAGTACAGGTTAAAGTCTGGGGTTGTGATGTCTCCTACTTCGGTTTTCTTTTTCAACATTACTTTGGCTATTTGGGGTCTTTTGTGGTCTATACAAATTTTAGGATTGTTTGTTCTATCTCTGAGAAGAAGACTGGTACAATTTTAATTGGGATTACATTGAATGTGTAGATTGCTTTGGGTAGCATTGACAGTTTAACAGTATTTGTTCTTCCAATCCATGAGCATGGGATGTTTTTCCATTTCTTTATGTCTTCTTCAATTTCTTTCATAAGTTTTCTATAGTTTTCATAGAAATGCAACCGATTTCTGTACATTGATTTTATATCCTGTGACTTTGCAGAATTCATGTATCAGTTCTAGCAGCTTTTTGGTGGAGTCTTTTGGGTTTTCCATATACAGTATCATGTCATCCATGAAAGGTGAAAGTTTGGCTTCTTCTTTGCCTATTTGGATGCTTTTATTTTTTGTTGTCTGGGTGCTGAGGCTAGGATTTCCAACACTATGTTAAACAACAGTTTACACAGGTGAGAGTGGAGAGTGGACATCCTGTCATGTTCCTGATCTCAGGGGGAAGGCTCTCAGTTTTTCCCCATTGAGAATGATATTAGTTGTGGGGTTTTCATAAATGAATTTTATGATGTTGAAGTATGTTCCTTCTATCCCGACTTTCTCGAGGGTTTTTATAAAGAGAAGATACTGAATTTGTCAAATGTTTTTTCTGCATCTATTGACAGGATCATATGGCGCTTATCCTTTATTTTATTAATGTGATGGATCACATTGATTGATTTCTGAATATTGAACCAGCCCTGCAACCCAGGGATGAATCCCACTCGATCGTGGTGAATAATTTTTTAATGTAGTGTTGAATTCAATTTGCTAGTATCTCATTGAGAATTTTTGCATTCATGTTCATCAGGGATATTGGCCTGTAATTCTCCTTTTCACTGGGGTCTCTGTCTGGTTTGGGGATCAAGGTAATTCTGGCTTCATAGAATGAGTCTGGAAGCTTTCCTTCCATTTCTATTTTTTTGGAACAGCTTGAGAAGGATAGGTATTAACTCTGCTTTAAATATCTGGTAGAATTCCTCTGGGAAACCCTCTGGCCCAGGACTCCTATTTGTTGGATATAAAAGAATTGGGATCATATCATGTGTATTTTCAGATGACAATGCTATGAAACTTGAAATCAAGCACAAGACAAGGTTGGAAGATCTCCAAATGCTTGGAGACTAAAGAACATCCTCTAAAGAATGAATGGGCCAGGCAGGCAATTAAAGAAGAAGTTAAAAAATATATATATATATATAAGCAACTGAAAATGAAAACATGACAGTCTAAACCCTTTGGGATGCAGCAAAGGCAGTCTTAAGAGGAAAATACATTGCAATCTTGTTTCTCAAGAAACAAGAAAAATCCCAAAGATAAAACCTAACATCACACCTATAGGAACTAGAAGCAGAGCAGCAAAGAAACCCCAAAGCCAGAAGAAGAAGAGAGAAGTAATAAAGATCAGAGCAGAAGTAAATAATATAGAATAAAAAACCAAACCAAAACAAAACAAATCAAATCAAAACACAGTAGAGCATGTCAGTGAATCTTAAGAGTTGGTTTTTTTGAAAGAATAAATAAAATGGATACACCTCTAGCCAGACTTCTCAAAAGGAAGAGAGAAGCCAAATAGATAAAATCATGAATGAAAGAGGAGAGATCCCAACCAATGCCACAGAAATACAAACAATTATTAGAAAATACTATGAAAAATTGTGTGCCAACAAACCGGGCAATCTGGAAGACATAGACAAATTCCTAGACCCACTACTAAAACTCAAACGGGAAGAAATAGAAAATTCGAACAGACCTCTAACCAGTGAAGACATTTTCCGTTATCCAAAATTTCCCTTTTGTTTCATTCCAGTGAGAACTGTATAACTGCCAGGCTGAAACCTGAGGTTGTTTTAGGGAACATTGGTGGGAAAGAGGCAACCCCACCAGGGCATAAAAAGGCAGCTGCAAATCACCGAACATTTGCCGGTGCCGAATCTTCTCTATCATTCACAACGTATCCTGACCGCCAGGGCAGTTTGTGCCGGTAAATGTTGAACTACAAGTCTCAAGGAAACGCACATTTAGGATTCGCCAGTTACGAGGGTGCAAATTCCCCCAGCCATGACCGACTCGGACTCCCACGGTCTGAGCCGGGCACAGAGGATGGAGGAGATACAGGCGAATGGCCCTGGCGAGCTTCGGGGGGCTGGGCTCCTGCAACACCGCTCCCCCCACTCCACCCGCTGAAGTCGAGGCTGAAAACATGAAGTTTGCCCGAAGTCACATATTAGCAAAGTAGCTTTGCTGGGGTTCAGAACAAGAGGTCTCTGTTTCCAACGCTTTTAAAAACAGCTTTGGGTATTGTGACACTGCTTCTAGCTGGGTGAGAAGTGCTTTGTTCTGCAGATTACTAAGAAGGACTGGTGCAAGAAGGCTGGCCTCTTGGCCCTGCCCGTCCCCCCAGTAGTGATGCGTGTATCTCTGTGTGTGTTGCTTGGTTTTGTTTTATTCTCCTTAAAGGTCGTGGCGATGTCTTCCAGGAAACAAAATTGTCCTGTAAGTTTACCAACCCGTGCTTTTCTTAAAAATCCGGTTAAAATAGCAGTTGCAGACAGCCGAATCCCCCCATCGTGGAAGGCGAGCGGCTGGGCACAGGCAGTAAGGGAGTCCCTTCATTTGCCCTTGAAATAGGGCCGCCCTTTCCCGCGCCAGTTCTGCCGAACCATGAGCACAAAACTGTGAGCCGCGGAAGTGCTTTGTTGCAAGGGCGTAGAAAGGAAGGAAATCCCTTTTTCCCACCAGCCTAGCGGAATGGTGCTGTTACTAGACCTGCTTCTATGCCCTATGCTTCTCTTGCCCTATGGTTCCCTGTTCCCGATTATTTCTTTAAATTTACGTTTCACGAAACAAGGAAACAGAAAAATCCTCCAGTTTTATTTGAATGACAAGTACGCGGTGTTTCCCAGCCTCCGGTCCAACTTCGGAGGGGCCGTCCTTGCCCAATACGGGCCGACAGCTTGGTGTCCCTGGGTGAAACTTTCCCCTGATTGGTATTTTCATATCTCTGGCGTTAATACCTTCAAGTATAGATTAAAATAATTACCTTGATTAATAAAACCGTATCTTCGTTCTCTCTGCTGTTCCCTTCACAAGCTATTTGTTGTGCAATCAGATGGAATACAGGACGAGGATATAAAAAAGTAACCCAAGAGAACTAAACACACGTAGACACATTTCTCTGTCTGTCACACATGCGTGGACACACACACACACACACACACAGGCATACACACACGCCTCTTTTCTGACTTTGAGAGAAAGCTAAAAACGCCTGCTGTTTGAAATCGCTTCCAGGGGTGATCAGAAAGGACCTCCCTGCTGAGATCAAAGTCAGCTTTTCTTGTCTGTGTTGAAAGGGGCTTTGCCTGTATTTGTCATCGTGGAGCAAGACGACTCTTCGGGAAGCAGAGCATATGATGTGTACCTCGGGCTCATTTAAGCCAGGTTTTGTTTAAAAACAATCTTTTCCAAAGCTATTTATAATTCTTTGGCTGAGAGGCACACAGTTTTCGTGGAAGTGGCTGGTAACAGGAAGCAATTACATTCTGTCACGCAGTGGTCTCTTTACAGAAGGAA
>PITB01036284.1:0-11655 GCA_004024585.1 Paradoxurus hermaphroditus | reverse complement strand
AAGGGCATAGGGAAGCCTCCGTTCCTTTCTCTTCATTTTGCTGTGAACCTAAAATGTACTGAAAGCGCGTGAGTTCGTGTGAGTGCGTGTGAGTGCGTGTGAGTGTGTTTAAAGCGAACCCCTCAGGGCGGTAACCCTTCCTCGTTACCACGGACACCAGAATGTCCCCTTAGAAGAGGGCTTTCTGAGCTCGCTGGGTGGCCCCCGCCCCCACACCTAATGGAGCTCTCCCCAGGCAGCCCTTGCTCTGTGAGTGTCCTTTGTGCCTGCCAGACTCATTTGCCCAACAGATGTTTGTGTCAGCCCCAGGAGCTGGGACGGAGTGGGGGGCAGGGGGAGGGGCGAGGCAGGGGCGGAGCCGTCTGGGGTGGAAGATGACCCAGGCTGTGCCCCAAAGCCCCCAGGGAGAGGACAGCGCGAGCCACTCACTTGGCGGGGCTTCAAGACTCCCATCTGCACCCGCCCCAGCCGCCCTGGCCACCCACGGGGAGACACTCGGGCCGGCAGGGACCGGCGGCCAGGAAGGTGCCGAGGACAGACATAGGGAACACTCCCAGAGAGCTGGCAGTCTCTCCCAAGGCCCATGGACTTCGCAGCAGCACCACCAGCCGCTGGGCCCCAGCAGCCTGTGGCACGAACCACACTCACCTCCTTTAACAGGAGGGTGTCCAGTGCCCTTTCCTCTGTGTGTCTCACGGGGGCAGGAGGAGACTGGTGAGTGTCCAGCTGGACCCATGACCCCGACCTCGCCCTGCCCCCTTGGTATCTGTCTGGTGCCTCCATACCCATCCGAGTCCCCTGCCCACAGTCACTTTTCTTATCAACCTCAGCATCCTCGTTTTCTTACCTGCGAACTGGGGTCTCCTACCCTCTGTGTGTCTCTCTGCTGTTGATGGAAGGATGACCCTTATGCACCTGTGCAGAGCACACAGGAGCCCAAGCCCAGGCCTGTGGTGGGGAGTTGCCCCCGCCCTCCACTCGTGCCTTCCTGCCAAAAAAGTCTGCAGCCCCCTCCACACCCACCAGATGACAGTGCCTGCTGCTTTGGGAGCAAGGCGGCGGGCGCCCCCTGCAGGCGCCTCGGGGGTCTCGAAGCTGGGAGGGGAGGGGTGCTGTAGAGGGAGTCCTGACGCCCCGCCCCCACTGGAGCCTCGGGCCAGGGTCCCAGGGCCAGGGTCCCAGGGCCAGGGTCCCAGGGCCAGGGGTCCCAGGAGCCGGGGGGAGGGGCACGGCCTCTCCCTAGCGCCGGAGGAAAGCTCAAAGCTCGGGAACAGGACTGCCGGGAGATCCCGAGGGCCCGGGGCCGGTGGGGGGTGGGGACCCCAGCAGGGGCTGGTCCGGAGGCAATCTTTCCCTTGGTGTCCCCCACCCACTCTGCCTGGGGCTCCTCATGTGCAGGGGGCGCAAGTCCCCCCTGGGCTCTGTGCTCTGCTCGCCCCTAAAAGTGGGGGACCCAGGGTGCTCCAAGGAAGCTGGGCTCCCCAAGCTGCTGTACCCCGCCCGGCGAGGCAGCAGTTACCCTGCGGCCCCAATTTAGTCAGCTGACCCCAAGAGGAAACTGAGGCACAGAGAAAGGGAGCGACCTGCCTGGGTCCCTTGGAGAGACTGGAGAGCCGAGGTGCCCCCGGAGCAGGGATTAGTGGGGACGGGTGCGCTGCGTGCGCAGGGGTGCCCCAGGATGAGCCAGGGCACCCCGCGGTGAGCAGGGACGGGG
This sequence comes from Paradoxurus hermaphroditus, assembly GCA_004024585.1. NCBI lineage: Eukaryota > Metazoa > Chordata > Mammalia > Carnivora > Viverridae > Paradoxurus > Paradoxurus hermaphroditus. The sequence continues at coordinate 9,941 of PITB01036284.1, read as the reverse complement.
AGCGGTGCCCCCGGGAGCAGGGATGAGCTGGGGTGCGCGGGGGTGCGTGTAGGTGCAGGTCCTGGGGACGCTGCGGCCCCACGCCAGCCGGGTATCCCGGCGGCCAGGACCGCGGGCTGCGTGGACCTCGCGGATCCCGGCCCGGGGGCGCCCTCTGCCGGCCGTCGCGCCCACGAGCCGGGCCCGGAGGAGGGGTGGGAAGCGGGGGCGGAGGGAGCGGAGGGGCCGGACTCTCCGCAGTCCCGACGCCGCCGACCTCTGCCCTCAGCCGGTCTGCCCTCGCTGTGGCTCCGTCACCCCCCGCGGTGCCGGCGGGTCGCCAGGACACCTGCTCCTTGGAGATGTACATCTGCCAGTGCTGCTGCCTCCGAAGTGGGACACCCCCCCCCCTACAGTGCGCCCCGTGGGGAGTGTTGGCAGTTTCTCCACCGTGTGTGAAACTCCGGTGAACCTGCAGTCAACGTGACCTCAGGTCTGTGAGGAGCAATGGGCGCGTCCCATGGGGAGCACGGAATGCTGTGATTATCCCCGTTTAATGAGGAGGACCCTGCCCCAGATGGCACCGGCGCCATCACTCCCAGGAGAGGGCCGGGAGGGCCTCAGGGAGGCGGTTCCTCCGGATCCAGACCGCAGAGCCAGGGCCTGCAGCCAGAAAGGGGATCGTGGGCATCGAGGCGCCGGCCCTGGGCCGCCTTCAGGGCGGGCTGGATCCAGCACCTGAGTCCCATGCCTGCAAAGCTTTGGTGCTCCCAGGAGCCCACAGCAGCCTCTCCGGACCAAGGGCCCGGGCGGGAGGGAAGGGAAGGGAGAGGCCGCTCACTCTGTCAGCGCGGCACCGAGGAGAGCTAACACACGTCTGACCGCTGCCCGGTGCCAAGCGCAGGTGGTCTCCACAGCTGCGTGAAGTGTGCTGTCCAGGGCTGCCCCGTGTGCATCTGTGCCCACCTGTCCCCACCTGCCCCCACGTGTCCCTGTCATTGGCACCACCCATCCTACTGCACAGAGGAGGGAGCTGGGCCCCAGGGGTGGTGGGACGCCGGAGGTCCAGCCAGGATTCGGGGACTCCTGAGGGCAGTCTGGCCCCTGTGCCACGGCCTGGGGCGTCGGTGCTTGGGGACCGGGGTCGGGAATGTGACTTCTCCGGGACGCTGTGCTCATATGGATTCAGGACAGGAGCAGTTTCGGCGTCCGGGGCACATAGTTCCTGCTGCTTTCCTCGGAGGGTCGACAAACCGAACTGCAGTGCCCCTTGGCTGCTCACGACACTGAGTCCTGGGAGCTTTTGTTCTCCGTGGAGTTGGGGACCCTGCGAGGACACAGGCCGGTGACTGTCACCGGGGCCCAGGCTGGTGCCTCGGCTGGCCAGGACCCGGACGGGGTCAGGGGTCCGTCAGTACCAGCCTGCCTCCGCAGGGACGTGCTGACCGATGCTTCTGTCCCTCCCAAGGTTCACCCCGCCGTATTTCCTTCCACTGAACCCCCAAACCACGAGGGGCGGGAAGGCCTGGGACCCTCGGTGACACTGCCGCCTCCGCTGGGTCTGCGGTTGACACCGAGGCACAGCGGGACGAGTAGGGCCAGCACCGGTGTGGTGGCCGCACGTCACCCCAGCACGGTCTCTTCCCCGCACACCAAGACCAAAGCCTCCTAAGCCCCCCGCCTAAAAGACCCCCCCGCCTTGCGCCCTGGCTGAGCCCTCCCTCGCCCTCCAGCCTGCCCAGAGCTGGCTCCTGCCCTGGCCCTCCGCTCCCCAGTCCCTGGGCCGGGAGGGCTGGCTACTGCGTCAGCCTCTGCCCCCTCGCCCCCACCTGAGCACCTCAGAGGCGGGACCAGACTCGTCCTGGCCTCAAGGAGCTCAGCTGGGAAGGAAGGCCGAGGGTTCTGGCGGGCAGTCGTGCCCCTGGGACACTGGGACAAACGCTGCTGTCAGGTGGCCGCTTTTAGGGGTTCTGAGAAGGTCACCTCGGCTCATTCTGGCCGGGCAGGCTCTGTGCTGGGCACAGAGTCGTGCAGCTCAACCGGACCCAGGCCCTACTCACGAGGAGCTCGCGCCCATCGGGCAGTCCCGTGGGGATAGGGGCTCAAGGCATGCACTTGGCCCGGCCCTGGGTGTCAGGAAGGCTTCCTGGAAGAGGAGGGGCCTTGAGCTGACTCTTAAAAGATCGGAAGGGATAATTTCGCCAGGGGACATGCCCCAGAAGGGGAAGGTGCTGGCAGCTCGGTTTCCTGGGGATGGGGTCTCCCGGGGGCCGGGGGCCGAGCCACAGAGCCTCTAGAGGCCGTGGGTCAGGTTCGACTTTGAGAAGATTCCCTCCACAGTGGGGGTGATGTGGGAGGACCCACCAAAAGGAAGTGTGTGGAAGGATGGAAGCTTCTGGAAGGGTGGCAGGGCGTGATGGAGAAGGACAGGTCATGCTCTGAAAGGTATTAATGCTGCAGGTGCGCCCCGTGGGGTTCCTCAGTCTGTGGTCTGGAAACGCCTCCGCGTCCGTCCCCACCACCGGGAGGCCCTCCTGCCAGGCTCCGCCCACCCTGGCTCTTCCGGGGCTTTCCACCAAATTCGGGCATTCGGGAACATGCTTTTGTCCGCCACTCCCTGTCTTTCTGTCGTGGCCCGTGTGTCACGTACCATTACCACCTCTTAGTGCACATTTCAGGGGCCCCGAGCGCATTCGCTCTGTCCGTCCCCAGAACGTGATGGGGACTCTGTCCCGTTACACGCGGCCCCCCAGGCCCCCGACCTCTGCTCTCTGTACCTGTGGGTCTGACTCCTCCCGTGAGGGACCAGCCTGAGTGGTGCTTTCCTGGTTCTCCGTTTATGATTTGATCAACTCAGTGCCTCCGTGAGCTGCCCTCCAGGTGGCGGGCTGGGCGCTGGCCGGGTGGGCTTTGGTGCCCTGCGCCCCCCGGCCGGGGCCAGCTGCACCTGCACGCGGCACTGTAGGCCAGTTGCCCCGTCGGGGACGTCACGGACCGTCCGCCTCTCCGAGTCTGCTGGAGCGGCCTCAGGCCTTTCCTTCCGGAGACGCCCCCGAGCCCCCAGCATGAGTGTGACTTCACCTGCGGCCTCCTCACAGACGTCCGCGGAGCCCCTCTGGCCGGTGATGACGACGCAGCCCCGTCTCCGTGCTGTGGACCCTCTTCTCGGCTTGTTCTGGAAACGACGGGAGGCGCGATCCCCTTGGCGGGTTCGCGGGACAGCGCGTCCGTGCCAGGGACAGCAGGGCGGGGGCAGTGGCAGGGCTCGGGAGGGAGCCCCCAGCGGAACCTTTGGCCTGGGTGTCTGTGCAGCAGGGAGCCTGGGGGGCTCGTCTCCGGAGCCCCAAGGCACCAGCCCGCACCAGCAACGCATCCGGGAGAAATACAAAGTGCGTGCACACGGATTTATGTCCCACGATGCTCTTCGCAGTCGCAAAAATGGGGCACCAACACGCATCCGGTCCGAGGGGACGGGGAGGGGAGTGACGGCACGCCGGCCGCCAGAATAAACGCCACGCGGCCCCTGAACACCAGCCTTACGCAGAGCGCTCACCGGCGTGGAAAAATGCTCGTTATGGACTAAGCTCAATGCAAACGCGGGTTTGCCACATAAACTGATTTTGACAATTAAGTAAAATAAACACTCTCCCTGGCAGAGGCAGAGCGAGCCGAGGGAGTTCCGCCATGTGCCGCCTCGGGAGGCCGGGCCCGGGGCCACCGGCCTCTCCCTGCAGGCTCAGGCGTGGCCGTGGGCTCCTCCCTGGCCTGCCTTCCTGTCGCTGCGCACCCCCCAAAAAAGGAAAAATGCAGTTAAGTCAAAACCCTCACTTAACCAAGAATCAGAGGTCGGGGGCCCCTGAGTGGCTCAGTCAGTTAAGCATCCGACTCTTGGTTTCAGCTCAGGTCGTGATCTCACAGTTCATGGGTTCGAGTTCCGTGTCGGGCTCTGCACTGACAGCGTGGAGCCTGCTTGGGATTCTCTGTCTCTCCCTCTCTCTCTGCTCCTCCCCTGCTCGCACTCTCTCTCTGAATAAATAAATACACATTTTAAAAAAAGAAGAAGAATCAGAGGTCGGAATGGGCAGGCTCCAAGGGGAAGACGCCGGAGAACAGAAGACAACAGCTCTGATGGCGATGCCCAGGGTGAAGACCTAAGGTTCAAGGGCCGTTTGCCCAGAGCCTGGACCCTGCCGGCAGGCAAGGGTGTCTACAGGCCGGTGCGGGGCAGGAAAGCCACGGAGCTATGGTTTCCAATCCAAGTCGTCCTGTTTGTCCCCAGAGGATGGCTGGTTAGCCAAAGACGGGTAAGCTTCCTCAGAGGAGGAACAACCCCTAAGACAGGCACAGTCACAATGGGGGTAGCAGGAAAACCTTCTTCTTCTAGAGAAGAACTTCTAGTTTCTTCTAAAGAAGAACTCTCAAGAATAAACGCCTGCCTGTGGTTAGTGCAGGATGGAGCAAAAGGGCTCCAGTGCCCGCCCCCCCAGCCGGAATAGGTTCTGACCTGCTTATTTAGTGTTACAAGCCTTAGACACATATAGTGTTGATTGTCATAGAAATAAAAAGAAAATCATTCAATAGGAATAACATAAAATATAATTCCTAATCTTTTCTCACTATACTCAAGAGTGCGGCCCGACCCTCCGGAATGTGGTAATTGCTGTAGTTTTCAGGTTAAGACATTATTAATGGTCAGTAGATAATAAATAATCTTAGAGAGTAACTTTAGAGAAAAACATGTATTTCACATACTCTTTCAACTGTAGCCAGAGCCTTTAACTGATATCTGTATATTTTGTTCTTACCCTTCCAACCCATAATATTTACCAGAATGTATTCGTTAGTTATGCTTTGATTGCATGTGAGCTCATATACTGATTGCTTAAACATTCTATGTAACCTTGAGAAACACACATGTTTTAATCAGTTTTTTACCAGGAACCTTGAGAAGCAAGCATACCCTATTTTACTAAAAACCTTGAAAAGCTGTAATGATTTCATCCTGCAATCTTTACAAGATGTATACTTGCTGTGCTTAGAAAAAATGCATAAAAACCCCGAAGAAAAAATAAACCTCGAGCAGTCCGGATAAGAGACTGACTCTGCGCGTCTCCTCTCGAGCCCTGACCAACCCTCACGCAGGCGAAACCCTGGACCAGCCGGGTGTCCTGATAGAGGGAGCTGGCCTCCTCTCAGGACGAAGCCCGGCAGAAGGCGCAGGGCACAGAATCATTCCGAGCACATTCTGGAAGGGGCTGGCGTCTGCGGCGGACGAGAGCACGGGGCTCCCGGAGCCAAGCAAACCCGGAATGGAATTCGATCCAGATGGCGGTGTCCAGCCTGGGTCGCATGCTCGCAGCGAGGCGAGCTGGGTGCCTGTCCGGTCGGCTCTCCCTCCGTGAGCGGGGAAGACGGAACAGCTGGTCTCGTGGAAAACAGCGAATTCCTCGGCGGCCCTCCTGCCCGCGTCTCCGAACCCCTCTCCCGAGGTGTGCGCGCCCGCATTCCCTCCTCAGTTCCCGGCCTCCCGATTATTCCGGGGCTGATTAAATTAGCAAATGCAATCACAATCTGAAGCAAGTTAATTGGGAGAATTTATTGGACCTGCCAGTTTTACGCATGTTTGATTAAGTATTATAAGGTTTGTTTTTGATCTTGCATAATTTAACTTTAAATCCTGCACTGGGGGGCCCATCAACCATTAACGACCAAAATAAACCTCTTTTAAAATGCATCTATTTATGATTTATTTCTGAACGCAATATCTTCCAGATTTTTTTTGGTGCTGTTGCCAAAGTGACAAATTTGTTAAAAGTAACATTTTGAGCCATTCCGCTCACCCTATAAATCTCTCGAACATATACAATTCATTAAAAGTTTTGGAAGGAGTACAAGTTAGCATTTATATGGCAACAAGTGACACATAAATCCGCCTCCCGCCCCGGGCTCCTGAGCCAGACACGCCGCCCGCGCTCCGGGGGGATGATAAAGCCTGCGGCAAATCCTCCCTCCCGTCAGCACGGAGCTGTCCAATCAGCAGGAGCAGGAGGCGCGTCTCCGGGAAATTAGCACCGGGGAAAATGCGGCCCGGGGCCCGGCACGCGGCGGCGGGAAGGGGCCGGACCCCGCGCGAGTGCCAGCCCTGACGGCGAGCTTCCGGCGCCCCCTTCGCGGCCTGGGCCTGGGTTCGCGGAGGGCACATCCCGTGAGCGGCATGACGCCTGCTGCCCGGGAGGAGGGCAGGGCCACCAAGACGCTCGGCCTGGCGGCCTCCTCCTCACCGCACTGCGAGGCCGGGCCTCCGTGCGCCCTAAGTCCGCCGCCGGCTCACGACGGGCGTTCCTCTGCTTCCCGACGGCAGCGCTTACCGGGCACGTATCCCGCCCCCCCTGGCGGAGGGCCTCGCGTCATTAAACCCTCTAACGGCCACCGGGGCCGAACTCCCCACCCGGCTCGCAAGCGAGGGCCGAGCGCTTAGGAAGGCGAAGGGATTCACCCAACGGTGGGCCCGCCTCTCGCAGCTCGGGGCCGGGAGCGCTTGCGGAATCCGGGCAAATGCGTCATGGATAAACCCTAACCAGGCAGCCCCGGAGAGGCCCCCGTGTCACTCACGAGGTCCTCCTGGGTGGCCCGCGTGCCTCCCCAGCACCCGGCTATTCACCTCCCTCCAGCACAGGGCAGGGCTGCTTCCTCCCGGGGCCTCCCTCCTGGGCTCGCCTCGAAGTCACCTGGCTTCCCCGTGAGGGACCCGGGACACGGCAAGATGGGAACTGCAGTGCCTTCTGTGGCCGAGCCCGGGGCATCACACTGTCACCCCAGCCCGGGGCATCACACTGTCACCCTGGCCCGGGGCATCACACTGTCACCGTGGCCACGCAGGTCGGCCCTACCCGCTACCGGCTGGGGGTCGGCCACCTTGGAGGCCGACTCAACCAGAGCTGGCAGCGGCTACCGGCTTTACCCCGGGCCAAGGTGAAGGCCATGTCCCACCGCCACCACTTTGCACGCGAGACTGCGGTGGAGAGAGGCCGACGCCTTGCCCACGGCTAGGCGGTGGAGGAGCCGGAGCTGCCCTGGGCAGGCTGGCTCTTGGTCACGCGGCCCCACTGCCTCCATAAACCACCTAGTGTAACTACGGTGACCAAGCTCCGGGCGTCCGAGCGGCCCTCGTGACAGACCGGCCCAGGGTCCACCCTGATAGGAACAGCATCCTCTCGGGGATCGCGGACCTAAAGCGGGGTCACAGCAGGGATGGGAGAAGCCGTGGTTTGTCAGCGGGGCATGCTGCCACCCCCAAATGGGCTGGAACCCTACACCCCAAACCCAGCAGGCAAACGGCCAGGGGCTCTGCCGGAGAGCCGCACCAATCAGTGACGTCCGCGGGGAGTCGGGAGGAGGTGGCTCGGCACGCGTGGCACACGGTGGCCACCTGGGGGCGGCAGGTGCATCCCGGCCCGATGAGCAAACCTCTCTCCGCATCGATAAAGTGGAGGCAAGGCCACGTCCTCTCGAGGCGGCGGTAAGGACTTGAAGCGACGCGCGGCCCCGCTCGGACCGCGTGGGCGGGTAAGAGACGGCTGGACGCTGGGGCTGCAAGGCAGCACCTGTCTTCCTCCGATGACGGAGTCCTCGGGCGCCCGGCTTCTCTGCCCCGTGCCCTTGGGGTTTCAGCTGGGAAAGCCCAGGTCGGCGGGGGAGCCGGAGGGCGGGCCGGAACGACCTTCGCTCACAGGCCTGATGCCCGGCCGGACGCTCGCGCGGGCAGGGCGCCGGGGGCCCCGGTACTGCCTTCTCTGCAAGGCCCCCCAACATGCAGCACACAGGTGTGCGTCTCCCTGGAGCCCCTACGTGACCACCACGTGCCCCCCACACGAACCCCACACCCCCCACGAGTGCCGGGCGTGTGACCACCACGTGCCCCACACGTGCTCCCAGAGGCCCCAGGTGCCCTCCACGCGACACCCCGTATTGCTCCCTCCGCGTGTCCTCTTATGCCGCCACACGCCACGCACGCGGTCCCCACGTGCCGCCCATGTACGCCCAAGTGCCCGCCACACGGCCCCACGTGACCCCACGTTAGACCCACGTGCTCCCCACGAGCCCTCCCAATTGCCCCCCTCACGCACTTCCTGTACGGCCCGCACGTGACCACCGCGTGACCGCACGAGTCCCCTTCGCTCACAGGGGAGGTGCCTCTCCCGGACGCTCGAAGCCTGGGCTCGGATGGGCTGGGCACTGGAGGCCCCCAGGGCCTCCCCACATACCCCTCGGATGCCCCCGCGTGCCTGTCACAGGGCCCCCGCAGGTGCCCCCATGGGGCCCGGCATCCGCCAGCACGGCAGGTGGCTGCGGGGAGGGAAGTCAGGACATCGAGGCGGAAGCTGCACAATCTCTGACCCGTCCTCGGAAGTGGGGTCCCCGGGGCTCGCATCTGGTCAGAAGGCCGCCGGAGCCGAGGGGCAGAATCCCAGTCCACGTCTGTGCGAGGGACCGGGCCCGCCGAGCCCCTCTGTGAGCTGGGGGGCTTACTGAGGCCTCTGCCCTGACTGCAGGAGGTGCGATGTCTCTGGAAGCCCTGTGACGAAGCTTCTGCCTCCAGCACACGCAACGACACCGCTGTCACTGTGAGCCCGAAGTCACGCCTGACCCCTGACCCAGGCCTGGGAAGTCAAAACCTGACCCGAGAACGACAGTCGTCCTCCCCTTGCTTAAACTGGGGAGCAGGGCCCAACGAACCTCACAGAGGCCGACGAGTAGGGCTTCTCGGCTTTGGGGGCCATCGGGTCTCTTCTCGGGGGGGCTGCTCGGTTCTGCCGTGGTGGCTTGAAAGCGGCCACAGACGACACGGAGGCGGCTAGGCTTGGGCTGGGGCGCCCCAGTTTATGGCCCTGCCCCGAAGCCTCCACTGGACTCCGACCCTTGCTGCCAGCTCCCCCCTCCCCAAATCTGGGCGGTCAACTCTGTGGCGACCTCAGCCAGGCCACCGCCCGCAGCTCCGACACCTCCACGGGGAGGCCTGGGGCTGACCCTGGGAGGGGGGTGCTCAGCATGGGCCTGCAAACACACACGTCCCGTGTCAGGGGCTTCCCTGGCCCTGCCGCCATCCTCACTCTCCTCCTCGGGGCTCTTCACCTGGTAGTGGCAAGATGGCAGCATCTTTTTGTCTTAATTCTTTAAAATGTTTATTTATTGTTTTGAGAGAGAGAGAGAGAGAGCGCGCGCGCGCACAGGGAGGGGAGGGGCAGAGAGAGGGAGACACAGACTCCAAAGCAGGCTCCAGGTTCTGAGCCGTCAGCACAGAGCCCGATGCAGGGCTCAAACTCACAGACCGTGAGATCCTGACCTGAGCGAGATTCGGATGCTTAACCGACTGAACCCCCAGGCGCCCCCGAAGTTGTTTAAACACGTGTATGGGCACACTGGATCACAAAATAGAGATGTCTCACAGACCGCCATGATAAGAAAACTGAGCCAGTGGGAGACATAGGTCTATAAACCAAACCTTGCAACTCTAGGGATGGGAGGGGACCTGTGTGGGGTGTCCCAAGGGGAGAGGGCTGGACTCGGGGCGGGAGAGGAAAAACACTGCTTCAGGGTGGAGTGTGGAGCAGGGGCCACTGCGAAACCCAGGCCACAGAAAGCCTGCATTTCAAGAAATATTTTTAAAATATTCTCCCTCCCTCCCCTCTTCGCCCGCTGCCCCTTCACAGTTGCTCCGGATGCTTTTCAAAACTCTCCCCGCCTCAGGCCTACCTGCCTCTCCCCACCAATTCCGCATCCTGACCCTGCCAGACCCTCCCCACCGGCTGGGCAGGAGCGGAAGAGCCAGGACCGCATGCCGGGTGGAACAGAGACAGAATGTAGGTGGACTGGGGTTAGGCTGGGATCAGGGGTACGGGTGGGCTGGGATTGGGCTAATGTCAGGGATGCAGGTGTTCTGGGGTCAGGAGTGTGGGTAGGTT
>PITB01036283.1:0-11654 GCA_004024585.1 Paradoxurus hermaphroditus | reverse complement strand
CCAAATAGGCTATTGATCTCAATTCCATTTAAAATAGAAAAGAAAGTATAAAACCGTTAAGAATGTAAGAAATGAGGTAGAGAAAACAACACCTCACAACAAAAGAACAATCCAAATCGTATCTCATTTGCAATACGGACCCACAGTGAATACATGAGGATTTGAAAACTGCAGCAGTATGGTAGTACTTGGCTGCTTTCTGTCCTTTTGATGGTGACTCTGGCTCCTCTAACTGACTTGTTCTTATGTTAAAGGTTAAGTATGACTTCTTATATGAAAAAGAACACATCTGCTGTCTGGAAGAGTGGGCCAGCCCTGCGCACCAGAAAATCTACACCACGTTCATCCTTGTCATCCTGTTCCTCCTGCCCCTGCTGCTGATGCTGGTCTTGTACAGTAAAATTGGTTATGAACTCTGGATAAAGAAAAGAGTGGGGGATTGCTCAGTGCTTCGAACTATTCACGGAAAAGAAATGTCAAAAATAGCCAGGTCTGTTTAATGAAGCTTCGCCTCTGTTTAAAATGCTGTTAATTAGTTGTGCGTGAAGGGGCAGTTGCTAGAGATCTCCCAATTCCCGGGAACTTTAGCCAAAGTGCCATGTGTAGTTCATGTTCAGAGAATGGGCTGAGGTTCAACTTTGAGATTTTAGGGATAGCAGGAATTTAGACAATTTGGAAAAATGTTGAATTTTCATCTAAATGTCAAGAGGACATGGTGGGAAGAGCTGTGGTGTTCTCTCTGCCACTCGCCAGTCACGTGGTGCAGATAAGTATCCTTACTCCTAAGGCTCCCGCTTTCCTCATGTGTGACAGGGAGTATAGTAAATATCCATCCTAAGATGACGCTAAAATACATGAAACCTGTATGAAAGTCCTTTGGCGACCAGAGTATGCTATTTACTTTAAATTAGTATTATCGATATTATCATAAGAAGGGCTTCCTTTTCTGATCATATTCATGTATAAAAATGTTAAGACACAATTTAGTGATATGGTACCTGTGGTCCATATCGTTTATTTTAGAATCTGCCTGGACGGCTATTAAAACCAAAACCGAAACAAAAATCTTAGAAGTTTAATGGTTTGCTGAAATTCTATCATTTCTTCAGGTGTGCAGCGACCTCTAGTGCCCAGTTTGTATGAAGAAATCCTGCCTGTCCGTGTTGAGTGCCGGACCGTTCAGGGCTTTGGGACTTACTGCTGATTTCGCTCTCCACTTCACTTCCTCAGCAGAGTGTTCTTCAACGTAAAAATGAATAAAAGCTTAAGCACTTAACTTAAGCTGCCTAACTTAAAGTCCAAACTAGCCCTTACAGTTTAAATCCTTTATTAGGCATCTGACTTTGCAAGTTACTTAACCTTCACCATGCCTCAGTTTCTGCATCGGTGAAATGGCTTACTGAGAAGATGAATGACATAACCCATGCCAAGCATCCAGCAGAGTGTTAGACCCATAATGAGCATCCATCATAAGGATGTTTATAAGATGGGGATGAGGGCAAGAGCAATGGGAAAAGATGATAAACAGCCCACAATTAACCTATCATAAGTCTTATTAATATTTGAAAAATTATGGTTGAGAGACTTAGGCTCAAACTTTCTTTAATAGCTTTGATATCAGTTTGACAAATTTGCCGAGGAGAAGTTAACTAATACAATATGTGCTTGTGGGCCCAGGAAGAAGAAGCGAGCTGTCATTATGATGGTGACAGTGGTGGCTCTCTTTGCTGTATGCTGGGCACCTTTCCACGTTGTGCACATGATGATCGAATATAGTGAGTGCTTTTCATTCTCATTTGATAGAAATTCTAGTTCATTTCCTGCTAGAATGGACCGTGAATCATCGAAGTTTGTTGCTATTCACTTGGGTAATCAAATATCAAACATTTAATGGGCTTCTCTCATACATTCAAGATTACCAGATCGTTACATGATAGGTAATTATGTACTATTTTGACCAAATCTCTAATAATTTCAGAAGATACAGAAACGTTTTTGAGAGTCTTCTTTCATGTTATGCCTCCTGTTTTCCCTAAGCCGTTCAAACATAGGGTGAGGTGTGACATCCTGTGAGTGTTCTCTGTTGAGATTTAGAATTCTGACTTGAACCACATGAATTTAATAAACCTAGGATTTCGGTCAGACCTCTGGTATACTACCTCTGATAATCTGACACTTAACATGATTCTCAGATACAGATTCTATTTCTATAACACAAGTGAACATTTGAATGGTAACTGGTGCTTCCAGTTTACATGAAGTTTGGAATCAAGTTGAAATGCAGTAAGTTCCCTAATATGTGCTGAGCACCAGGTTAGGCTTGTAAACCAAGATTCTCTAAGAATGAGGACTCATCACAGAGCTTATTTTTCTTCGACATCAGATGGCTCTTCCCAAAATTGCTTTGAGTATTTTTCACACCTTTAACCACTTGCGCAAGTATAAGTGTTTGGTAAAAATATATGATAAACAGAAATTTCATTTCATGCTCGTTCAAACCATAATACATTGTAGACTATTACTTTTTATTTCAGGCAATTTTGAAAAGGAATATGACGATGTCACAATCAAGATGATTTTTGCTATCGTACAAATAATTGGATTTTCCAATTCCATCTGTAATCCCATTGTTTATGCATTTATGAACGAAAACTTCAAAAAAAATTTTTTATCTGCAGTTTGTTATTGCATAGTAAAAGAGACCTTATCTCCAGCACGAAGGCATGGAAACTCAGGAATTACAATGATGCAGAAGAAAGCAGTGTTTTCCCGGAGAGAGAACCTAGTGGAGGAGACCAAAGGAGAAGCATTCAGTGATGGCAACATTGAAGTCAAATTGTGTGAACAGCCGGAGGAGAAAAAATATATCAAATGACATCTTGCCCTGTTCAATTCTGAACTTTCTGAGAATTCTGCTTTAGGCGGTAGCCACTAAGTATAAAAATATCTGCGTAATTAGTACTATTCATAGCTTAATTGGAAGAGAAAATTGTTTTAAGCAAAGGTTGAAGACAATTTTTTATTTTCAGAATGATGAAAAGAAAGAAACAAATCATTTTTTGATAAAAATATAACATTATACATGAAAACACAATTTTGAAAAATTAGTAAACCTTCCTTGTAGATTGTTAAAAAAAAAACTTGGAGAAATAAATGTTCTTGGCTAGTAGTTTTTCCCCTAATGCAGTCAATGTAATGTGACTTTCTATGTATAGCTAAATGAGATGAGAAAATAACCTAAAGATTATACCTTCTTTCTTGAATAAGTTAAGGGTTGAACACAGTAATGTAATTTTCAGTGCTGTTGAAGCTTGCTAAAACAGTCTCTTACAAATGAGGTCTGTCCAAAATCATAAAGCCAAAGAAGATGGAGAAGCTGCAAAATGACTAAAGAATGAGATGTAGAGGTAGATGCCCCGGTGTGAGCTTCTTCTAGCCCTACCTGCTACCACTGCCGTGATGACTGATGAGCCACTGAACCTCTCTAAGCCTCTGTTTCTTCCTGTGTAGCTGGGGAGGTACCTCTTCTGCTTCACAGGGTCACTGCCAGAAGAAAATGAGATGTGAGCAGAAAGCCCTTTGTACTGTAATGTACCCTCAAGTTCTGAAGCATCATTGCAGCCCCCATGTTCCAGGCCTCTCCTTTCTGTTCCCTTCTGCTACCTGAGAGTTTCCCTCAACCCTGCCCAGCTTTTCACCTGTGCCTGTTTTGTAGCTGGTGTCTCTAATCAAAGAAAGATGTTTCTGGGAATCCTCATTTAATAGGCTGACTGTAATATGTGTAACTGTCTCAAATATTTATATTTTTAAATCCTTTATTTTACCAGCGGGATGAATGACTGGTTGTTATATAAAAGGACTTTTAGATGTAGTTAGCAGATGAGAGCATCAACTCCAAGCCCATGAGATTTTACTGTGCCCAAGACTGACCCCTGAGAGAGAAAAGCCAGGAAGAACAACAGAGTTCTCTACTCATATTCCTCACCTTACCTCAGTCTCCCTTAAACTTAACCTCTCTTCTTTCCAGTCTTCTCTTCTCACCCTCAAATTTCATGGAACCAGTGACCACATCCCAGCGCCGTCACTTCCCCTTTACCATCTGTGATCCCAAAGTCCATTCACTCTTGGCTACAGTGTTTCTGCTGCCTCCAGTTTTGCAGCACTTTTCTTTCTGCCAGGAAGGATAAAAGGGAAGAGAAGCTCAAGAATTCTCAGGGTATTATTTCACTTGTAAAGCTTTAAGGTTTGGGAACCAGAGAACTCAGACTATTGGGGTTTCAAAATGTAGACATTTAACTTTCTAGATGTGTCAGGATAAAATGGATAAAGAAACAAAACTGAAACAATAATTTCTGGTATTAAGAAAAAGTGACACTATGACACAAGGAAATTAAAGTCAAGGGAAGGAAAGCGATGATTTGGTTTGTGTTGAAATGGACTTACTATGGGTTATGTGTGAGCTGTCCTCCTGTTATGCCTAGCTATCCTGGAGCAAAACAGTAATTATTGTTAAATCATTAAACCATTAAAAATGAATCAGATTCACTGATTTTGGTTATAGTTATTTAATCAGCAAATATCCATATTACTCTTCCTTAATTTGATGTACATATGTTCCAAATATAACTTCATGAAGAACAGATCAATCAACATTATTGCTGACCATTTAATTATTAAGATTAGAGATTTTTAAAATTCCTAAACATCGCAGAGATTGACTGAAAGACATTTAGGGGCACCTCTCAATCTGTGAAGCGTCCAACTCTTAGTTTCAGCTCAGGTCATGATTTCTCAGTTTGTGAGTTCCAGCTCCAGGTCGGGCTTTGCGCTAGAACCTACTTAGGATTCTATCTCTTCCTCTCTCTCTGCCCCTCCCCTGCTCTCTCTGTCTCTCGAAATAAGTAAATAAACTTAAGAAAATAAAAAGTAAAAACATTTAGATATTAAATAATAATTTAAATACTCTAAAATGTCCAGATACCCTGTGAAAGATTTCCCCCCCTTACATTGCATTCATGCCATTTCAGAATTAAAATAGAGCTCCCCCTTTTTTGTTCTTTAAACATGTAATATTTTTATTCTTTTTTTTAATAGTTTATTTTCAAATTGGTTTACATATAACACCCAGTGTTCATCCCAACATGTGCCCTCTTTAATGTCCGTCACCCCCCTCCCCCCTCCCTCACCTCCCTCACTTCCCTCACCCTCAGATTGTTCTTAGTCTTTGAGAGTCTCTTATGTTTTATCTCTCTCCCTCTCTGTGTCTTTTTTTCCTTTCCCCTCTTCCCCTCCCCCTGGTTTTTGCTTAGTCTCACAAAGTCCACCTATTCGTGGAAACATATGGTATCTGTCTTTTTCTGACTGACTTATTTCAGTTAACATAATACCCTCCAGTTCCATCCATGTTGCTACACATGGCCAGATTTCATTTTTTCTCATTGCCATGTAGTAGTCCATTGTATATATGTGCCACAACTTCTTTATCCATTCGTCAGTTGATGGGCACTTGGTCTGCTTCCATGATTTGGCTATTGTTGAAAGTGCTACTATGAACATTGGGGTACACGTGCCCCTATGCATCAGCATTCCTGTGTCTGTTGGGTAGATTCCTAGCAGGGCTATTGCTAGGTCATAGGGTAGCTCTATTTTCATTTTTTGAGGAACCTCCACACCGTTTTCCAGAGTGGCTGCACTAGTTTGCATTCCCACCAACAGTGTAGGAGGGTGCCTGCTTCTCCACATCCCCGCCAGCATCTATAGTTTCCTGATTTATTCATTTTAGCCACTTGAACCGGTGTAAGGTGGTATCTCGGTGTGGTTTTGATTTGTGTTTCCCTGATGATGAGTGACTTTGAGCATCGTTTCATGTGTCTGTTGGCCATCTGAATGTCCTCTTTGGAGAAGTGTCTATTCATATCTTCCGCCCACTTTTTCACTGGATTATTTGTTTTTTGGGTGTGGAGTTGGTAAGTTCTTTATAGATTTTAGATACTAGTCCTTTATCTGATATGTCATTTGCGATTATCCTTTCCCATTCCGTCGGTTGTCTATTCGTTTTGTTGGTTGTTTCCTTTGCCGTGCAGAAGTGAACATGTAATATTTTTATTCTGTTTTAAAAGTTTGGAAGAGAAAACTGATCCAATCCATTATTGGGAAATTATTACAATTAGCCAAAGAAGCTCTGAGTCCTGTCTGGACACTGAGTGCTGACGATAGTGTAATACAGCTTATGAGCCCATAGACACTTCACCTTGGATTTGCAGAAGGAGCCCTGGTTCTGATCTTCCTTCTGCTTTCCTTTGGCTTTGCTGTCCCCTGAGTCTCTTAGGCCGTTTGTCCTCCACCCCGGCAATCTACTTTCTCCTTTTTTTTTTTTTTTTTTACTTTGCCCTAGGCTGTCCCTCATATTATTCCATCTGATTTCCTTTGAATCTGTGCTTGAAGTGAGAATTGAAAAGATCTCTTAGGATCCAGAAGGTACGGTTGGGGAGGGGTACAGAGAGCTAGTCATTAAAACCATTAGCATTTGGATAAAATGTCTGTGAAATCAGTGAAAAGTTATGCTTCACTGCTCAGCCCTCTAAGCCTTTTATTTCATTATGGATCATTATGCCAAAAAGAGCTGCGTCTTTTCTTCCACTCTACAACATAACACAACAAAACAAAACAAGAAAAACTAACACCAAAACAAAACAAAAAATACACACCTCAGTTTTCATAGTTTCTTATGGATCAGGACATCAGCATTTTGACGAAAGACTAATTTCTAAGTCCAATAATATTTTTAAAAATTTAATGTTTTTATTTACTTTTGAGAGAGAGAGAGAGAGTGGGAGAAAGGCAGAGAGAGAGAGAGACACAGAATTTGAAGCAGGCTCCAGGCTCTGAGCTGTCAGCACAGAGCCCGATGCAGGGCTCGAACTCACGAGCCGTGAGATCATGACCTGAGCCGAAGCCAGGAGCTCCTGACTGGGCCATCCAGGCACCCCAAGCCCAAAAATATTTTGAAAAGAAGAAACAAGATGCAGGGCTTACACTACCTTATCCACAGACTTATTATAAATTACAATGATCAAAAAACATGGCACTGGCCTAAGGACAGACATATAAACAATTGCAAAAGAATAGTGTCCAGAAGTAGATTCACACGTATATGGTCAATTTATTTTGACCAAAGTGGCAACATAATTCAATGGGTAAAGGAAAATCTTTCAAACACATGGTTCTGAAACAATTGGTGTCCATATACTGAAGTCTTATACTACATACAAAAATTAAAATGCACCGTATTCTTAAATGTAAGAGCTAAATCTAGAAAACTTCTAGAATAAAACATAGAATACAATCCTTGTAGCCTGGATTAGGCAAGGCAAAATTTGAATGACAGGGCACTGAAAGCAAAGCAGGAGGCCTAAAATAAAGAATTGAAAAAATAAACTTCAACCTATATATGAATGTTCATAGAAGCTTAATTATAAAATAACCAGAAATTGTAAACAACCCAAACGTTGAGCAACCAGTGAATAAATAAGCAAATTGTGGTAAGGGTATATAGTTGAATATGACTCTGCAATAAAAGGAATTAACTACTGATGATGCAACAGCAAGGATCCATTTCAAAAGTATTGTGATAAGTAAAAGAAGCAAAGCAGAAGAGACTATCTACTCTGTGACTCCATTTACATGAATTCTAGAAAAGACAAAACTCTAGGAATAGCAAACAGGCCAGTGGTGCTAGAGGCTCGCTAAATTTAGGCACTTGAATGTAGAGACATCTTCGTATGATAGAAATGTTCCATATCTTGATTTTGGTCATGGTTATGTGACTTTATACATTCATATATTTTATTTGTTGCCATGTTTATTGCCATGTGTGTCGGGTGAAGTTATGGTAATAAAATGTGAAAATCACACATTCAAGAATTTCCTTCCAATAGTCAGCCTGACTCTCTTCACTCCACATATGGTCTATAAAAATACAATTCCCTTTTTCATCACTCCATAAAGAGTTGTTTTTACATCCTCAGCTCATCAAATTAGCCTTAATGTGATGTTCTGCTTTATAACCACCAAATCAACCTGGAGCCATTTAATTCCATTATCTGTCAGACTAGCAGGCACTTAGATACAATCTTGAGAAGTTGTTGCTATAAGCAGAGAGTTACAAAGCAGCTCAACTACACTTCAGATGGAGTGGCTGTAGGTTTTATGGACCATGCAGGAGTTCTTGAAATGTTGAAACAAAACCAGACCCAACTCACGAAAAAGTGTAGACTGGCTGCACTTTTTAGATGTTGTTCTCATTCAAC
Organism: Paradoxurus hermaphroditus; assembly: GCA_004024585.1. Lineage (NCBI taxonomy): Eukaryota > Metazoa > Chordata > Mammalia > Carnivora > Viverridae > Paradoxurus > Paradoxurus hermaphroditus. Next base: position 3,345 of record PITB01036283.1, on the reverse strand, counting down.
AATATTCAACAATATTTTTGGAGTTCCTACTATGTGTCAAACTTAGACACCCTGTTTTCATTTCAGGATCAAGAAAATCCTAAAATAGAAAGAAGGAGAAGGAGAAGGAGAAGGAGAAGGAGGAGAAGAAGAAGAGGAAGAGGAAAGAAGAGGAGGAGGAGGAGGAGGGGGAGAAGAAGAAGAAGAAGAAAAAGAAGAAGAAGAAAAAGAAGAAGAAGAAGAAGAAGAAGAAGGAGGAGGAGGAGAAATCCTTTTTACTCTGAACCAGATGAGGCTAAAGAGGGTTGGTTGGCAAATGAGAGAATAGGGGAAAGTCATAAAATCAGGTGAATCTGTATACTTTAAAAACATACATAACTTTACTGGCTCATATCTCAGGTCCTTTGTCTTCTGGTTCACTCGAAGGTTTGTTTCTAGAACTGAGATTATGATTCATCTATGAAAGAAGAAATCAGAAAGAAATAAAATAAAATGACATAAAAATGCTCCAATTTGTGTCTTTAGAATCCTGAGAAGACAGGCATGAATGAAATAGCATTCCAACTCCACAGGTTTTTTTCCCCCAATGTTTATTTATTTTTGAGAGAGAGAGACAGTGTGCAAGTAGGGGAGGTGCAGAGAGAGACCGAGACAGAGGTTAAAACAGAAAAACAAAACTGGAGGCATCACATTTCTGGACTTTAAGCTGTATTACAAATCTGTAATCATCAAGATAGTGACGTATTGGCACAAAAACAGACACATAGTTAAATGGAACAGAACAGAAATCCCAGAAATGGACCCACAGCTATATGGTCAACTCATCTTCAACAAAGCAGGGAAGAGTATCCAATGGAAAAAAACACAGTCTCTTCAGGAAATGGTGCTGGGAAAACTGGAACCACATGCAGAAGAATTAAACTAGACCACTTTCTTATACCATGCACAAAAACACATTCAAAATGGATGAAAGACCTAAATGTGAGACAAGAAACGATCAAGATCCTAGGGGATAAAACAAGCAGCAACCTCTTTGACCTTGGCTGCAGCTACTTCCTACTCGACCTGTTTCTGGAGGCAAGGCAAATAGAAGCAAAAATGAACTACTGGGATCTCATCAAGATAGAAAGCTTCTGCACAGCAAAGGAAACCATTATTTCTGCCTTCTTAAAGGCTTGTTAGAGATTTTAGAAAATCCTGAAAAATGAAGGAATAAGACTATGATAGGGACAGAAAACTGAGTATAGAATAGTCAATTCGAGATAACAAAAGATAACAAAAGAGGGCTTAGAAATAAATTTAATTAGTACTATTCTCATAGAGATTTAAGGAGACTGTTTTTATAAAAACATAAATAAAGCATGCTACAAAAAGGGAAAATGGGTTAATGAAACTCTGAGAAATTAAAAATACATTGCTGAAATTAAAAATAGATAATTTACTCATCTTTATTCCCCAGATATTTAAGAAGAGCCCAAAAAATTTCCTTCAATAGTGTTTCCTAAAGTATGTTTGTATAGCCAACCTCTTGAGGCTATGTTTGTTATTCGGAGTGTTGTCTGGAGACAGATGGCACATTCAAATGAAGTAATTTGAGGTGTGATTAATAAAGGGACGATTTGCAAAGGAGTGAGCAGGGTACAGTAAAACAGAAGGGTCAGTGCAGTATCAGCTGCTCCTTACAGCAAGGCTCTGGTCCCATCCCTAGGCCTGCAGGGGAGACAAGAAAATGGAGGAGGATGAGCGGGAGGAAGAAGAGGAAGAGCAGGGGAAGAAAAAGAAGAAATTGAGGGAGAGAGATGGTGAAAGAGCTGTGTGTAGGGAGCTCCCTATTGGAGCTGTGACTGTGGATGGAGGCACGAGCCAGCCCATGCTACTCCTCGTGGCAGGTGGGTACTAATGCGCTGGCCTGACTCCTCGCTCCCTTTAATTTGCAGATGGTCTCCACTCCCCAGACACAGCCTAGTGGCAAGCGAGCCCTTTGATCCAGGCACGGAGCAGAGTGAGGCAGGGTGGACAGTTCTGGATGGACAAACAGAAAATCTCCAGTGCATATATGCCTGAACATTGTTAGTCCCATGTTCATACTTAAGGGTGGATTAACTAGATATAAAAGTCTAAATTCTAAATTCATTTCATTCAATACATCTAAATCTGTGATGTCTTATTTGATATCTGTGTGGCTCTTTAGAATACTGATGTCAGTCTGAGATATCCTCTTTCTCTTTGATACCTTTTAAACTTTGCTCTTTGAATTAGAGCCTATACATTTTTCCGCCATACGTTTAGATGTGTGTTTTTTTTCTTTGATACTCTGAATACTTTTAGTCTGAGGTTTCTAATCTTAATTTCTGAAAATCTCTAGTTATTATTTCTTCAATTATTTCCTTCCCTCTCTTTAATTTTTTCTTCTGGAATTTCTATTCTATAGATTTCATATTTCTACTTCCACTCTCCATTTCACTCAATTTTTAATTAATGATTTTTTTCATCCCTTTAAACTTCCTTGATGTCTTCGGAGAGAATTTCTTAATTTGATATTCTTGCTCAATAATTGTTTGCTTTCTCTACTCTGCCTTTTGATCCTGACTTACAATATTTTTATTTCAAATTTTATATTTTCATACTGAATGTATCCATTTGATTCTTCATTGTAACCGTTAGTTTCTTTCTCATATCACTGGAATCCTCCTTAATATTAAAAACATTTATGGGCACCTGGGTGGCTCAGTTAGTTAAGTGGCCAACTCTTTTTTTTTTTAATTTCTTTTAATGTTTATTTGCTTTTGAGACAGAGAGAGACAGAGCATGAGTGGGGGAGGGGTAGAGAGAGAGGGAGACACAGAATCCAAAGCAGGCTCCAGGCTCTGAGCTGTCAGTACAGAGCCCGCTGCGGGGCTCGAACTCACAGACCGTGAGATCATGACCTGAGCCGAAGTCAGACGCTCAACCGACTGAGCCACCCAGGCACCCCTAAGTGGCCAACTCTTGATCTCAGCTCAGTTCATGATCTCATGGTTGTCAGATTGAACACCACATTGGACTCTCCTCTGTGCATGGAGCCTGCTTGGGATTCTCTCTCTCTGCTTCTCTGTCTCTGCCTTGCCACTTAAGCTCCCCCCAAAAAAATAAATAAATAAAATTAAAAATTAATTGAAGTATAGGTGAGTTCCTTAACATTTCTGTTTTTTTAAGCTTGTTTATTTATTTATTTAAGGAGAGAGAGTGAAGTCAGGAAACAGGCAAAGAGAGAGGGGGAAAAAGAGAACCCCAAGCAGGCTTTGTGCTATGAGCACAGAGCCTGACATGAGCTCGATCTCATAAACCATGAGATCATGACCTGAGTCAAAATCAAGAGTTGGATGC
>PITB01036282.1:0-11651 GCA_004024585.1 Paradoxurus hermaphroditus | reverse complement strand
GTGTGGTTTTGATTTGTGTTTCCCTGATGATGAGTGACTTTGAGCATCGTTTCATGTGTCTGTTGGCCATCTGAATGTCCTCTTTGGAGAAGTGTCTATTCATATCTTCCGCCCACTTTTTCACTGGATTATTTGAGAAAACGGATTTTAATTTGAGACCGCATGTGGGTCAAACAAACTGGTCGCCTCCTTTAGCAAGGCTTTGCAGGCCAAATGCCACTGAGCCAGTGGCTTAACAAGAAACTTGCCTTTAAAAGGAACCCCTTTCTTAGAAGGCTGGCCTCACACTCCCTTCCGGATACCTCCCCAGACATGCATGTCCTTCATTAAAAGGGCCGCTGTAGCAACCACGCATCACGAATGATCCGATGGAAAACACTGGGTCAGAAAACTCGGCTGGTTGCACCCTAATTCCATTAGCTGGGCGAGCCAAGGAGAGCTGAGCCGGGCAGACACAGCCTGCGGGGGGGGTCCTGTAAGTCACACCTTTGTGTCATCCTCTCCTCTCGGGGCGGGGGGGGGGAGCTATGACTTGCCCCCAAGTAATACAGTGTGGCTGAGGTAAAGGTATTTTTGCTGATGCAACTGAAGTTTCTCCTCAAAAGGTAGACAACCCTGGGTGGGCCTGACCCAATCAGACAAGCCCTTCAGAAGTTCTAGAAGGCAGAGACAGGGCAACGGAAGCACATTCTGTCTCCACTGTTGGTGTTTAAGAAGCAAGCTACCACAGGGGCACCTGGGTGGCTCAGGCAGTTAGGCATGTGACTCTTAGTTTCAGCTCAGGTCACGATCTCACGGTTTGTGAGTTCGAGCCCCACATCGGGCTCTGTGCTGGCAGTGCAGAGCCTCCCTGGGATTCTCTCTCTCTCTCTCTCTCTCTGTCCCTCCCCCCATTCACACTGTGTCTGTCTCTCTCAAACTTTAAAAAAAAAAAAAAAGAAGAAGAAAAAGCAAGCTACCATGAATTCTATGCCTCAAAAAGCGAATTCGGCCAACAGCCTATGGAGGCAATGAAACCAGACGATGGCGGGGGGAACCACTGACGTACAGAGGCCAGGAAGGCCCGGCTGTGACAGCGATGTCTTCCTGAGAGAAGGGGGACCCAGCTGTCAGGAGCCACAGGTGAGCTGTCTGGGGGGGGGGGTAGTCTGCAAGTCCGGAGGCCCCGGAGCTGGAATTAACTCAGGACAGCTGTAAGCCAATAAAGGCACAAACGACGAACGAATCGCCGTCACCCGGTAATTGCTCGGTCGACATAAGCATGTCATGGCCCCCTTCTCACTTCACCCAGCGAGGGGCTCCAGGGCCCCCCTTACACCACACTGGGGCCGGCGCCCCCTAACCTTGCCACCCGCGGTTCTTCCCGAGAAGCTCGCCGGCTGGGGAGGCGGCCGTCTGGCCCCCACCTGGCCACACGTTAAGACCAAGGTTTGCAAACTCGAATGTCACATGCCAGGGAGCAGTGGGGCCTGAGCGAACTGGGGGGCACAGGGGCTGCCCACGAGGCGGCCACTCTCAGCTCCTGCTAGCTGCTCCCAGGCAAGAAGGCAGGCATCTGGGAAGGTGAGGTCCCGGGGAGGCGGGAGCAGTTCACAAGGCGCACAGGCTCAGCCCTCTCCCCACAAGCCCTGGGCCCCTGCCCAACACCCAGAAACAGCCTTGGCAGCCGTCACTCGGCGTAACCTGGCTCCTCCACATCAGGCCAGCGTGGGAGATTCTGATGGGGCGATGAGGCCACATGCCAGTGTCCCCGTGCTCCCAGATTCCACGGGCAGCTACTCCTTGGTCTGGCTAGCCTTCGTTCCATCTGAGAATGGCACCCGAATATTCCCCCAGGGGGCCAGCCCTCCCCCATGCTGCACGGTCTGGGGGTTGGGTGCAGGGCTGGATGTCCCTGTGACACAGAGCGAGCCCTTCGGGTCGGCACCTGAACATCACCCGGGAGCCCGTGGGAAACGCAGGGTCTCAGGCCCAGACCCGAGGAGTGCGACTCGGCATCACAAGAAAACCCAGGAAACTCGGGGTGACTCTCGGGCCCACTGCAGGCAGGGGAGCCTGGGCCGAGATGCTATTTGGCATTCGGGCTCCGGAGTAAGACCTGCTGATTCACGGCCGGGTCCTTGAGGCGGTCACCTCATTTGTCTCTGTCGCAGGTTCCTCTTGAGAAAAAAGGGGGGTCATTATACAGTGCCTGGCACACGGCAAGCCCTCGGTGACATCGGCTCTGGACACGCGGGCCTGGCGGACAGCTGAGGCGGGCCGGGCCCTCGTCCCCGAGCGTGCAGAGAGGGCATGGCACCTGCACCCGCTGAGGTTCTGAGCGGCTGCAGGGAAGAATCAGGAATCCGCACAGCCTCTCGAAGAACACCCCGGGTCTGGGTCAACTCCTGACACGAGGGGGAGAAGGTGGGAGCCTTCCAGGAAGGGAGGGGAGGGGGCCGAGATGGTGGGGGGGGGGCGGGTCGGAATTTGGGAGAGCAGCCGGGATCTGGGTTCCGAGTGTGAATTTGAGAATGGGAGATGGGGAGGCAGCACGAAGTCACCCTGAGCGGGACGGGAGGCCACAGGAAAATCAGACAACGGCACGGAGGGGCTGCGGCCTGGCTGAAGAAGGGCCCACCCCCCCTCGTCCGTTAGAGGGTTTGGAGCAAAGGGACAAGACCATCGAAGAACGGCATGATGAAAGAGGGTGTTAGTAAAACCCTGTGTGTCGCACTTGCTGTCAGCAGAGGCCGTGGGTGCACACGCGCCACAGAGAAAAGTCTAGAAGCGAGCACCCTGTGCACCGGTGGTGCCCCCCCCACCCCAGCAGCAGGACCAGGATGCTTCATCATCTCCTCTTTGCTCGTCTGTATTTCCTAATTTTTCTGCAAAGGACACGCACCGCTTGCGTAAATAAAAAAGCAATAAAAGCTGTAAATAATTAATGCACTCTCTCCTCAGGACGTAAACCGGTGGATGTGTTTTCAACTCAGTTATTTCAACTATTTATTGGATTCCCGGCCTTGGAGAGGCGCCCCCCGAAAAGCCCACAGTCGGGGGCGGGGGGGACTGTGCCGAGGGGCTGACCGGGAGCCAACGGATCCCCTTACCCGCGGCCCTGCAGGCCCTCGATCCCACACACGAGCCCGCCGCTGGCGCCCGCAGACACTCCGGACCCCTGGAAGGTCTTCCTGGGAGTTCGCGGAATCGCCCCTTGGGGTTCCAGACACCGTGGGCACGTGTGGGATGGACGGTGGGCCGCGCACCCTACCTTCTGGAGCGGACGCTCAGCCTCTTCTGTTTGCCGCTCCCCCGAAACAGCTTTGCCTTCCTCCAGGGTGGTCCTCTCTTCCATTCGGGCTCAGACGCCCGCTCCTGGGACACCGTCCCCGAGGCCGCTGGACAGAGGAGCTGAAAACACCAGACGTGTTGGCGTCATGTTGCTCAAAGTCCCCTGGGGTCAACTGGAGGCCCCGGGGGACACCACGGCCAGCCCCCCCCCAATTCCCCCTCTCTTGGAACCCCCGCACCCAGTACCTAACTGCCTTGCGGAGGAAGGAAGGCCAGACAGGGTCTTGGACCCAGCACGTTCTGTATTAATCGCTGCTCTCAGGACACAGAGAGGCCTGTGGGGCTCTGGAGTCCAGGCCTTGCCACTGTCCCACACGGTTACGTCAGAACCAAGGCTTCGGGACCCTCTCCAGCTGCCCTAGCCCAAGACATCTCAGGCAGAGCAGCACGTGACCCAGACGCGTGGACGCTCCCTCGAGCTGGGACCACGCGCTTACTGCTTGGACACCAGGTGGGAGCTCCAGAGCACTCGCCCCCTTCCCTTCCGGCCGCGGCTCCCAGGAAGCCCGGACATAAGTGGAATCTGATCATAGTAACTGTTTCCCGAGTCCCCAGTACAGTAACTTTTCTTTTTAATTTTGTTTCTAAGTAATCTCTACACCCGATGTGGGGCTCCAACTCACAACCCCAAGATCAGGGTCACGTGCTCTACCGTCTGAGCCAGCCAGGTGGCCCAACAACTCTCTCCTTTTAAGAGATGGAGTTCCTGGAATCTGTCTCTCGGTAAGAACTTCGAGTTTATAATCTTGGGTCACCCAGACGGCTCTCCCAGGCAGCGTTTCATTTTACTCTTTGCTGCCGTCACCGGGAAGCTCAGAGTAAAATTTAGGGTCTAGTGATGAAAGGTATCTCATCCAGGGTCTTGGGAGTGGTAATTCTTTCTCTTGAAATTTCTATTTGCATGATTTTGTTTTCTTTTGTGTCACATTTTTGGCCTTTGTCCTACCCTGCCCCGTAGGTGGCGGCTCAGCCTCCCCTGGGAGCAGACGGCAGGTGTTACAGGGCTGGCTTTAGGCTCCCTCGCCTTCACGACAAGTCCCGCCTGCCAAGCACGCTCCCCCAGCCCCGGGGCCCTGGGCAAAGTGGGGGGGGGGGTTACCTTTGTCATCCGCACCTGCCCTCCTTCTCCCAGGGCGGTCCTCGTCCGTCCTCCTACCACCGCCCTGCTCAGGGGCCGGACATCTGGACCCTCGTCCCGGGCGCTGCCACCGAGGAAGTGCAGAGCCAAGTAGACGGAAGCGGCCGTTTCCTTCTGCTCTGTGGGTAGAGGCAGGCTTCGGCTCAAGCAACACCACGTGAGTCGGGGCTCAGCCCTCAAGGATGGGAAAGGGCCCTGGGCCCTGGAGCTCCGCAGGGTTTCCGAGTGGGTACATGAGGCCAGCTCGGGCCAGCCTGGGGACATGGGGGCCGTGAGGAAGCAGCAGCAGGAACTGCGCCCAGCCAGAGGCCCTGAGGGAGGGTTTTCGGGGGCATTCTCGGGAGGTCCATCGGACTCCCTGCTGAGCACACGGGGACTCAGGTCGCCCCCCGAGGGCCTGGCCCCCACTGAAGTGCTGCCCACGCAGAGGTGTCGGGGCTCAGGGGTCCCATTCTTCCGAGCGGCACATGTCGGGGTGGGCAGGACGGAGGTCGTCTCCCTGGGGGCGCCGGTGGAGGAGCCAGGGGACCGCCCTGCTGCTGGGGTATCGGCATCCGAGTCCGGCTTCTCCTCTCTCTGCACCCCCTTCCTCCTGCCCCATGGCCTGGCCCAGCCAGGATCCTCCTCGAAGGCGTCCGCCACGCCAGAGGCTGAGCCTGTGGCTGGGCAGGGAGGCAGGCGGATCCCCGGCCCTGGCCCGGCAAAGGATGGCTGTGCCTCCGGCCCCCTTCTCCTGCAGAGAGGGTCCTGGCCATGTCCTGGCCCCGGGGCGACGGGAGGCGGGGTGCGGGCCTCACCCGGAGGCAGCCTGAGCAGGTACTTGGGGGGAAAGGCAGTGTCTGCTGGGGCAGTGAGGACGCTGGGGGCCTGGGGCCGCGCAGACAGCTGGGGGAGACGCCCGGGGGAAGCAGCTGCAGGACGTGGGTCCCTCGGGACCTGCGTCAGGGGCACGGAAGGAGCAGCAGAGGAGACAGCGCCAACCTCAGCCGGCCCCCCCAGCTCCCCAGCCCTGCTCCCCGCCACGCCGCCAGCACTCCCACGCGGCTCCCCCGGCTTGTCCCCAGGGCCACCGTCCTGGTGCTGAGGCGGTGGGGGGGTGGCCTGCACAGGGCCACCTGAGGTCTTTTCTTCTGCTCCCACGGGCTCTGCCTGCTCCAGGCAGCTCAGCTTCTCGACCTTCGGCTTCTTCCTCTCTGATGGAAGCTTGTCCTCCGAAGGCTGGGGCTCCCCAGTGCCACCGCTGGGTGGTCTCGGCACCGCTGGGGCCTGCTGGCAGGTCTCCTTCATGCCACACCCCCCACGGGCGCCTCCTTCAGGGTGAGGGTCTGGCAAAACTGGCATAGAGGCCTCGAGGTTACCTCCCTTGAGGGGACCGGGTGCTGGGGACAGCTGAGCCCCCAGCTCCAGCCTCCCATCTGGAGGAAGCAGAGGGCTCTTGCTGCCCGAACAGGGGGGTTCTCTGCAGCTGAGGATGGGGGGTAAGGTGGCCTTGTTCACCCTGGGCTGGTCACCGCCTCCAGCTCCGGCCACCATCTCCCTCTCCGTGGGTGGCTCCGTCACCAGGAAGTCCTCCCGGGCCGGCAGACATCCCCAAGGCCCTGGCTTGGCCCCCACAGACACGTCCCCACGAACAGGGGTCCTCCCATCCTGGGATGTGGCGGCGCCCTCGTCCCCTGCTCCCTCTTCCTGTAGAGGGACACCCAGCTCTGTCCCACTCCCCACCATCCCCTCTCTTGCCTTCTTGCCTCCGTGGTAGCTAGTTTTCATTTTCTGGTAGATTCTCTTGAATGTCTCTTTCCCGTACACCTGCCACTTGTCCTGGGAGAACATCTTCAGCGGCCTCTGGCCGCACTTCCTGCTGGCCGCCCTGCCCCCGCTGGCCGCCCCCTCCCCAGCAGCGGCTCTGCCATCCAGGTCCTCTGGGAGGGCCAGGCCGTCTCCGGTGAGGGGACACGGCAGGTCCTCCACGGCCGCCTGTCTGACCAGGGCCCGGGGGTGACCGCCGGGGATGTCGGCCAGTCGGGCAGGGGCGGGCCTGGGGCTCAGAGGCTTCTGCCTCCGGGGGCCGGCGTCCCGGGGGTCCGGCCGCTCCTGCCACGTCCCCTCGACGAAGGGCAGCGAGTTGCTCCTGGTGACGGGCACGCACGCCGCGGTGGAAGAGAGCTGGGTGGGGACCGAATGGAAGAAGAGCGGCCGCGCCTTGTCCGGCGGCGTGAAGGTGGAGCGGGCCGAGCCCAGGGCGGTGGGCTTCCGCCGGCCGGAGGGCAGCGCCCGGATGTCGAAGTGGAAGGAGTCCTTGTAGGTGTAGGGCATGGGCAGGTCGATGCTGCCCTGCTTGCACAGGACCGTCTTGCGGGGCCGCACGGTGTCCAGCTGGGGGTCGTCCACCACGGCCTGGTTGTGGGAGATGAGCCAGGCGATGCGCTGCTCCAGCTGCCGCTCCAGCTGCGGGCCGGGCCCCCCGGGCCCCGGGGCCGCCTCCCCCTCGGACGCGCCGCGCGGGGGGCTGCCGGGGGCCGGCGGCTGCTCCGCGCTGTCCGAGCGGGACAGGTAGCCCGAGTCCGTGCTCTCGCACTTCCTCAGCCGGCCCTCCGAGGCCCTGGCGTCCCGGGCCTGCTCCGAGGACGTCGCTGCCTGCTGCTGCTGCTGCTGCGGGGCGCACGGCCGGCCGGCGATCGGGGACGTCTGCTCTGGCGACTTCCACCTCGGCTGGGAGCCGGCCAGGCTGCACCCAGGGGAGGCCGCGGGGGCAGAGTCCACAGGGGTCTCTCTGTCGGCCAGCACGGACCCCGGATGGGGAACGGCTTCCAACTTCAGACCCAGGGTCTTAGCGACAGAAGGCAGGTGCGTGGTGGACGCCGGGCAGCGCCCGGCACCCTGGGCGCCTGGAGAGAGGGGCCTCCCCGATCGGCTCTGGCTCCAGCCGTCCCCCGCGCCCTCTGCCCTGGAGCTCTCTCCGGCCCTGTCCCCCTCCTCCGGCAGGCTGCCCGCCCCCCCCTCAGACTCCGAGGACAGCCGGCAGTGGTTGAGGTGCGTCTGGGTGCGCCTGTGCTTGTACAGGTTGCTCTGGGTCTTGAAGGCGATGCCGCAGGTGGCGCAGGGGAAGGGCCTCTCCCCCGTGTGGGACCGGATGTGCTTCTCCAGAACGCTGGGCTTCAGGCAGTCGCGGCCACAGTGCGGGCAGAGGTACTTGCCGGCGTTCCGTACCTTCCCCGGGCTGCCCAGCACGGGCCCCAGGCCCGGCGACAAGACGGGCAGCGTGCCCACGATGTTCACGCTGAGCGTCGGGGCCGCCGGCTTCCCCACCTGGGTGGGGCCGGGGCCTTCGGGCTGCAGCAGGGGGCTGAGGATAAATGGCACGCCGCCCCCGTCCAGGCTGCCCGTCACCAGGGGGGCACATGGCTGGAGGCCCCCTGGGGGCCCAGCGTGGTACAGCGGGATGGGCAGAGCCTTCAGGAACACGGCAGGGGCCAGACCCTGCTCCGGCGGCAGAATGACGGGGCCCAGGGTCAGGTGAGGCGACGCCTGCCCGCCTGAGGCTCCTGGGCGTCCGGGAGCAGGAGCTGGCTGGTCCCTGGCCGGCGAGGCAGGGCGAGGGGGTTCTGGCATCTCCATCCCTCCTCATCTGGGTGGCCCGGGATGCTTGGCGACCTGTGGGCAACAACCGAACTTTACTGCGGGTACCTCTCTTCTCTCCACATGCAGTAAACTCTTGCCTGCCCCCACTGGGCGTGGCGTCACCCGCCGAAGCCCGGTAACAACCCCCCAGGAGAAGTACTGCTCTCCCCACACTGGGAAAGGGGAGACACAGGCCCCGAGACCGGAAGTAACTTCACGGGTGGCTGACTCACGGCAAAGCAGGATCCGGACCCAGGTCTGTCTGAATCCTGTCTATTCCACGTGCCCAAAGGGAACTCCTGACTCTCGCTCCCTACCCAGGCCCATGGCAGTCTGGTCACTGTCACCCCTGACACCCAGCGCAGTGCCCTGTGCAGAGGGAACCCTCAGAAAATGTCCTGACTTCGTGAAAAGGAGAAGTCCTCAAAGTCTACAGCGGGTCCACGCGGGGACTCGGTTTCCAGACCTGTAAAGTGGGCAGCGAATCAGCACTGCCCTCGGACCCTTTTCCCTCCGGGGTTCTGAGTCCCTGCTGTCGGGTGAGGGCAGTAAGATGGAGCGCTGACCCGAGGGGCAGCCTAACAGAGTCAGCAAATGGACACAGGAGCCCAGCTGAATGAATTTCAGAGAAACAGTGCATAATTCTTCAGCAGAAGTCTACCCCAATCTCGCCTGGGTCATGCTTATACTAAAAGTTATGCCTTATTTACCTGAAATCGAAATGTCGCCAAGCTTCTGGTATTTTATCCGGTTACCTCACCAGGATAAGGGGCACTTTCGCAACCTCAGGATCAGACTTGGGTCTCTGCTCGAAGGCGGGGCTTCCAAAACGCCTCCACACCGGCTGGGGTATAATCGGCTCCCTCACAGCCACAGGGAAGAGCTGGGCAAATGGGAGGCAAAGCAGCAAGAGAGACCCAGCCACGTTCTTCGAACCCGGGGAGGGACAGCTGGATGCAATGGGGGGAGGCTGGAGGGGCCCACGGCTACCGGAGCAGGGTCCCCGGATGCCCCTTGCTCGGGTACCCACACACGTCAGTCACCCCCCAGCTCAGCTCCTCGAGAAAAACAAATACAAACTCTGGCCTTCTGCAGCAAGCAGGGTAAGGTGGAAACAGCAGCTGGAACCGTCTCGTGTCAGCTCACGCCAGCTCGCGCTGGCTCCTGAGAGCTGATTTTCAGGAAGTCTGCAAGCCAGTTGTTAACCATGGCCGTAAGTAAGAGTTAAATTATACGAACTTATAGTAAGCTATGTGAAAAACAAAGACATACCACCAGATATTCGCATGCAGAAGAATGAAGCAGAAATCCCTACCTCACTCCATATACAAAAATTAACTCGAAATTGATCGAGGACCTCTATGTAACAGCTACAACTACAGAACTCTCAGAAGAAAACACGGGAGTAAACCTTCGTGACCTCTGATTTGGCAAGGGATTCTTAAATATGACACCAAAAGCACAAGTGAATTAAAAAAAAAAAACTTTTTAAATCAATTTTTATATGATTTTATCCTAAATTTTTTAAATATAATTTTATAGCAACTTAAAAATTTTCTTTTACCAAAATTAAACTTTTGAGCGTCAAAGGACACTACTATCAAGAAAGTGAAAAGACAGCTCACAGGACGGGAGAACGTATTTGCACCTCATACATCTGATCCCACGCCAAATACACAAGGAACCCTTACAACTCACTGACAAAAGAACCACCAACTCAACTGAAAAGTTAGCAAAGGACCTGAACAGACGCTTCTCCGAGGAAGGTTTGCAAACAGCCAAGAGCACGTGCACGGACGCTAACAGCACCGGTCACTGGGAAATAACGTGCATCAAAGCCCCACTGGGACACGACTTCGCAGCAGCGGGAACGGCTGGAGAAGCGGAAATGACAAGTGTCGGCGAGGATGCCAGGAAATGAGAGCGCGCGAGCCCCGCCTAGGGGAATGCGAGACGGCGAACGGGCTTGGAGGCTCCTCACAAGCTGAAACGTGGAACACCGTGCGACCCAGGGAGTCCACTCCTGGGCACAGAACACCCCCAAAGCACTGAAGGGCGGAGCCCAGACGAGCCCTCGCACGGAAATGGCTGCGGCAGCACAGTCCCGTCGGCCAACAGGCAGAACAGCCCGGAGGTCCACTGACGGGTGAACCGGTAAACAAACTGCGACCCGGGCAGGCAAGGAGACCCCCTTCAGCCACAACAAGGAACACGGTGCCGACACGCGCCGCGGACGGATGAGCCGCGGAAACGGCGCGCCGAAGGACAGAAGCCAGACCCGAGAGGTCACGTATCGTACGACTCCGTTGGTAGGAAAGACCCGGACGCGGCGCATGCGTAGACAGAGAACGCAGAATATGACGGTCGCCAGGGATGAGAGAGAGAATGAGGGGCGGCCGCCTGATCGGGTACGGGGCTTCCTTGGCAGTGACGAAGATGTCCTCGCGGTGGACACACTTACTGCTGCCAAAACGTCTGCCTTAAAATAGTGAAAACGGTGAGCTTAGGGTTACGTGACTTTTACCTCCATAAAAAAGGTACTAGATACTTAAAGCTCGTCACTTGCTAATTATTCTATTACATCTTAACCATTATCGGTGTTCTCGGGGTCACTTATGTGGCTAATGAATGGTGTGGCACTCCGCACCGCCGTATCTTCCCGACTGTCACGTTCACAGCTCGGGATGGGCCACGGTGGGGGTGTTCACACCACAGAAATCGGCAAACGCTATAAGCCACTGTTTTAACCCGAAACCAGCTCTCCGGTTCTCTGTCCCTCGCAGACCTAACATCACGGGTCTCACGCCACCATGTCACCTGCCTCAAAGCATTTGACGGGATACAATTTTGGGGGGGAAGGTTTAAAGACAAGAGTCTTTAGAGATCAGAAGGGGGTCCTGGAACTCCTCGGTGCTGATGCCGATGGAAAACAATGCCTTACCTCAAGGTGCCGCGGCCTTTCTCCCAGCCGAGGCGTTTCCAGGTACTTCCCCCGGGAACCATGGGACTGCGCGCCGGGCCCCGCTGCCCTGGCCGGCTGGTGGATGTCCTGAGACCCAGACCCCTCAGTCCTGAGGACAGGCCACTCGGGCAGAGCTCCAGGGAGGACCCTCTGGAACACCATCTGTGAGAACAGTGGGTGCGGCGCCAGGCACGAGGGAAGTGCTCCACTTACTCGAGTTTCCAAAGACACGCCTCAATATTTTGAAGTATTAACTAGCGAGTCCTCCCCACCCGCTCTTTCCTCCTACCCCATCGCTCCCCTCCTCAGTCAGCAGCCCCGTTCGCTGCTTCTGCGAAGAGATTCTGTCTGATGTTGGGTTCCCCCAAAAAAGATGTCATCGCAAGGATTCTATTTGGGAGGTGATCCCAGGTAACACTCATAGGGGAGAGAGAAAGACAGGGTGACGGAAGCTGTAAAGTGTGTGTCATGGGGCAGACAGAGCGTGACTCCACAGGGGAACGATGAGAGATCACACAGAACACACGCCCCAGTGTCCCCACAGGTGAGGAAGCTGTCATGCGTGAAAGGTCCTCCCGGGAGCAATGAGATGCTGGCCGC
>PITB01036281.1:0-11677 GCA_004024585.1 Paradoxurus hermaphroditus | reverse complement strand
CCCCGCCCCGACACCCAGAAGTGTCAGGGCTGTGCCTCCCGGGCGCCCAGCCCTGAGATTTGCAGAAGTGCCCCCCGCCCCCCACCCCGGCCCTCCGTCCCCTTTGTCACCCCTAAGCCTGGCGGTGGGTACCGGCTGACCCGACCCAGGAAAGAGCAGTTCCTCTCCCACGCGCGCGTGCCTCCGTCCTCCGCGCGCGGCGTCTCTCAGCACCTCTTCTCTTGGGACCCTTCCCCCGTTACAGGTGACCGGGGATGGCCGGGCCGGAGACCCTCCCACGCCCCTGCCCCGTCGACCCTCACTTAAGGACCCAACCGTTTGCCCTTTGCAAGCGGTGCTATAAATAAAAAAGCCCACTTTCTCCTGTGCTTCCTAAGAGTCCGTGTCTAGCCACACTCCCCCGCTTCCCTACCCGCGTCTGCCCTGCAGGCGGATGGTTGAGCAGAAGATTCCGTTTTGAGAGCAGAGAGCCGAAACCTATACACTGAGACCGCGCTGTGACCCAGCCGCCGTCCTCGGTCGCTGCACTTACGGTTGGATATCCACAACGGCAGAGATTATTGGCCCGAGGTCAAACCTAGGCACACCTAGGGGTCACAAAGGAGCTGGGTGGATGCAGAGACTGGGCCCCGCCAGGCCTGAGTCTCGATCTCCCCCTGCTGCCCTCCTCCAAGAGAACCAGCAGACCCAAAGGCCCCCGTGTGAGCTGGCGTCTGGTGGCGCTGGAACCCAGAGGGGAGTGAGGAATGACCCTGTGTCAGGGGCTGGGGGTACAGGAGAGAGCAGGACGGATGTGTGCCATGTTCCCACATAGACAAAGGACGAGGAATGCTTTGCGGCTGCTTAAAACCCTTGACAGTCACGGCTGGTGTCCCAACTCCGTCCCCGGCTTGCTGCTCCTGCCCCTGTCCTCACTGCCCGCCCTTTCTTCCTGCTCTCCAGCACGCCTGAGCTTTCCTGGGGACCTCCCTCCTCCAGAGCACCCCTGCCCCGTGCGCTCTGCAAGCCCAGCCTCTGTCACATATTCTGAAGCGCTTTTTTTTTTTTTTTATGTTTGTTTATTTTTGAGAGAGACAGAGAGCGTGGGCTGTGCCGACCCGCAGACAGCCCGATGCAGGGCTCGAACTCACGAACCACGAGATCACGAGCTGAGCTGCTGTCTGAGCCCACCCCCGGGCGCCCCCCGAAACTCACTTGTGTGCTCCCGGAACTTGTGATCAGTCTACTTCCATGTGTCCGTTCGTGTAATCCTCACCACTCTGTGAAATGGCGCGTGGCTCCTTTCACCGTTGAGAGATCAAGGTACCAAGAGTCGAGCTTAACAGGGTCTCCCAGCTGGCGAACCGGGGGCGTGGGTTCCCAGCCGGGATGTCTTAGCCATTACCCCATCCATCCCTCTCTCTGCCTCACCTTCTGGCCTGTAAGCAACATGAGGGCGGAGACCACGTTTGTCTTCTTTTTTTTTTTTATGTTTATTTACTTTTGAGAGAGAGAGAGACAGAGTGCAAGAGCAGGGGAAGGGCAGAGAGAAGGAGACACAGAATCCCAAGCAGGCTCCAGGCTCTAATGAGCCATCAGCACAGAGCCCGACGCGGGGCTCGAACTCACAGACCGCGAGATCGTGACCCGGGACTCTAGCTGAAGTCGGATGCTCGACCGACTGAGCCCCCCAGATGCCCCACACATTTGTCTTATTGTTGTCCCATAGCCTCCAGCACAGAGACCGGGGCACACAGGAGGCCTCGGATGTTGGTCGTTGAATGCAGCAAGTCCCCTGCTATGTCGGCTCAGTGCTTCATTTGTGTCTCCTCACTTAATCTTCTGCCTAAGGAGTCACTTGAGGATTATCCTGTTACAACAGGGAAATCGAGGCTCAGGGACGTCAAATGACTTGCCCCAGGGTCAAGTGCCCCAAGGAGGCACTAGATTCGAATCCCGACCCTGATGTAATTAACAGCTCTTTCGAATTCACTGATGGGGCTGGGGGGGGGGCGGGCAATTTTCTGGTGCCCCGAAGCGGGTTCTTCCTGCCCACCTCTGCCTTCCAGCCACAGCTCACGGGAGCTCGGTGCCAGGCGCCTTTGTGGACCAAATCTAGAAACCCCCGGCTCCCCCTCCACTAAACTGTCCAGGACACAACCCCGCCTCTCTGGAACTCTCCCCTCTCACTGTGCCAGAGAACACAGGTGGGCGATGGACGGGTCTCCGCCTTGGGATTCACCCCAGAACTCGGGCCAGCCAATCCGGCGGAGAGCCTGTGGGGACAGGGGTCTCTGGTGAACCCTGATTCTGGCGGCCAGGCCTGGGGGGTCTCCGGTTGGCCGTCACAAAGAGGGCGTGACTCTCTTTTTTTTTTTTTTTCTTTCTCATTCAGACTCTCGTGTCTGACTTTCAATAGGGTTCTTCCCAGGAACTGAAGAGGGTGCGACCCTGGCCTCAGGTTTGGGTGTCTGAGCCCAGAGGCCAGGAATCTGGGCCCCGGGGAGGGACTCCACCCTGGTGGGGGGAGGGGCAAGGGTTTGAGGGAGGGGCAGACCCCACGGGTTCCTTCCCACCCTCCGCCTGGGGGAAGGAGGATTTTGGTGGGAGGGGGAGCACATTCTCCCCACGCCGACCCTGACGGGTGGGTTTTCAGACTCTCGGCGTTACCGGCGGAAAAGCAGAAGCTTGGGGACGTTAGGGAAGCGCCTTGCCCGAGGATGCTGTGGAGCAAGCGGTGGTCAAGCCCAGATGCTCAGGTCTGCGCTTCTCGGTAGAAGGCCAAGGGCCTCCTCCAGGGACCTGGCGGCCGACACAGGTGGGCCTGGCGCCGGAGGCCCCCGGGAGCGCCCCGCCGAGGCGGTTCTGCGGGTTCTGCTGCGGGCGCTGTGGGCGTGAGGCCAGCGTGGTGCTGGGGCTTCGGCACCGGGGCCGGAGAAACGTCTCCGGCCTCTCGATCGCTCCCTGGACCGCAGTCACCAGCGCCGATGGCGCGCTCGCCGGGTGCCAAGCGGCGTTCTCAGAGGCTCAGCTCTCTCCACGCTCACGTCCACCTGCGACCCATTAGTTCTTCCATTTTACAGATGAGAAAAATGAGGCACAGAGTGGTATGTGATTTGTCTCAGGTCACAGAGCTACATAGCGGTGGATGCAGGAGTTGAACTCAGGCAGTCAGCGGCAGGGTTCCACTCTTCTTTTATTTATTCATTTATATATTTTATTTCTTATCTGTTTGTTTGTTTGTTTGTTCATTTGTTTACCTAGGGAGAGAGACCGCACAGAGCCTGACGCAGGGATCCATCCCACAAAGTGAGATCACCACCTGAGCCGAAACCAAGAGTCCGACTCAGCCCCCAGAGCGACCCAGGCGCCGCACGGGGTTCCACTGTTCACCGGCACATCACGGGGCCTGCCTCCAAGCTTTCTGAATTTTGAGTCGCCCTTTTCTGGATGGGCGCTCTCGGCCTCACGCCCACCCTGGTGCTTGGAAGCATCTGGCAATCACGCAGATCGAGGTTCGGGTCTTCAGAGGTGCGCTCCGCCATCAGTGGCTGTGGACGGTCTCCTGCTCTCCGGGTCGTCACTGCCACGCAGTAGTCCCAGGGGCTTCTGAGAGAGAGAGAGAGAGCAGGCGTGCGAATCCTCGAGCGTCGGGGAGGGGTGGGGAGAATCTTAAGCAGGCTTTACCCCCACCTTGGAGGCCACCGTGGGGCTGGATCTCAGGACCGACCGTGAGATCATGTCCTGAACTGAAATCAAGTCCAAGGCTCAACCGACGGAGCCGCCCGGGCGCTCCCCCTCTGTGCGGTTCATCCATTCCGCAGCTGTTAACCGGATCAGGCCCTGGGAGATAAGACCGTGGAGGGAGTCAACCCTGCCCTCCGGGAGCGAGCTGCAATCTAGGGACGAGCCCGCGGCCGCAAACAGGCCTTCCCAGCAGGGTGGCGGAGAACAGCCGGGAGACCAAGGAGGCTTGGAATCCAGGGCTCAGTTCCCCCAGGGGCGCCCCATGCTGACCACGCTCCTTCCCCGGCCCACCCCGACTCCTGCCCTTGCTGCTGCTGGCTTCCCCTCTCCCCTTTCCCCACTCCCTCCCCCAGCAGCCTGGAGACACTCCCGAGCAACCTTCTCCCTCCCCACCCCCCCCAGGCAGAGCTGCTCCCACAACAGACTCACCCCGACAGGGCTCTCCGCTGTCCCCCCGCAGTAAGCAGCGAGGATGGGGCGTCACGAGGCCGAGGGAACGGGATAGAGACGTGAAGGTGCAAACACACCCGTTCTGCTACCTGGCTGACACCCACGGCAGGTAGAGTGAGAGAGTAACCCCCCAGGGTCCCCTCTGGGCCAGGAAGTCCTTGCAATCCGACTCAAACCCCGCTTGCTAGGGCACTTCCTCATGCGGCTTCTCACACACCCTCCGTCGGGGTGACGGCTATCAGAGACTGGAAATATGCCACACAGACTCCTTCATGTGTGCAAGTGTCACATTAAAGAGAACACGCGATTTCGTCTCTGCCTGCCTCGCGTCCCTGGTTACTTGCCTCCCTCTCCCCCTCGCTCTGTGCAAGAACCTTCTTTGGATTTACAAATGCGCCACCACAGGCCCTTTGCACTTGCTGCAGCCCCTTTCCAGAGCGCCGCCTACCCCACCCATGGCCTCCCGCTGAGTTCAGGGCTCAGCTCACCGGTCACTTCTAAAAGGAAACTGGTCCTGCCCAGAAGCCCTCCCCCCTCCCCCCCCCCCCAGATAAAGACTCCTTATTACACAACCTCCACAGCCCCCTGGGCTCCTCCTGCCTGCTTGATTCCTATCTGCTTCCATCCGACTGGCAGCCCCACGAGGACAGGGTTTGCTCCCATGGCGTTTAGGTGCTCGCAGGCCTTGATATGGAGTAGCTGCTTCAAAAATATTTGTTGCCCGAAGGATTGCAGGATTCCCAATCCAGGCTCCGCCGTGCATGCGGTAGGCACGGAGTGACCCCAAAGCTGGCGTCCAGGCTCAACCCGGGCTGTCTCACTGGGGGGGGGGGCGGGGTATGCTAACAAAAGGAAGGACCCGTCCCAGCAAAGGGCTCCGGAGAGGACTCTTCCCATCCCCCAGGCAGGGCCGTGCCCATTGGAGCCGGACCAAGACCGGAGGCCCTGGTTTTACCAAACCGGGTCTGGGAGGGGATGGGCGAGGCCAAGGGGGCGAAGGCAGCCCCCCAATGCGGGGGGCGGGGAGGGGGGCGCCTCAGTGGCTCAGTCGGTTAAGCGTCCAACTTCGGCTCAGGTCATGATCCCGCAGTCTGTGGAGTTCGAGCCCCGCTTCGGGCTCTGTGCCGACAGCTCAGAGCCTGGAGCCTGCTTCGGATTCTGTGTCTCCCTCTCTCTCTGCCCCTCCCCTGCTCATGCCCTGTCTCTCAAAAATAAACATAAAAAAAAAAAAGAGAAAACCATTAAAAAAAAAAAAAGAATGTGTTGCCAACCAGCAAAGAGTCCGAGATTCTCGCCTCTGGGCCATTATTTGACTCTGTTTTTTTTTTTTTTTATCCATTCGCGCATGCGTGCGTTCATTCACATGTTCAGGAGACACACGCTTTATCGGCTGTTGTGTTCGAGAAGGCCGGCGCCAGCCCTGCGGATCTGTGGTCCGTCTGCGAACGGCCTGAGCTTATTCCGGATAATTTTTTTTTTTGGGGGGGTTTACGTAGAAACGTCCATTTTTCACGCCAACTTTCGGAAGGTTCCGTGACACCCGCCATCCCCGCCTCCCCTCTCCGCAAATGGTTTCAGAATCGCCGGTGTCGGCGCGGTGCCAACCGTGCCAACTCGGTATAAAGGGACAGCGGCCCACGCGCTCCGCGGCCTGTGCTGCGTGTTTGGGTGACTCAGGGCCCCAAGCCAGGCCCGCGTCTGGCCCAAGTGATAAACCTGGTGCCTGGACCACGTGACTCATCATCCAAGGCCCGGCCGACGCGGGACAGCTGCTTCGGCCGCTGCTCTGGGCAGAGAACCGCGCGGAGACGCGCACACGCGCGCGCGCCACCCCCGGCTCCAACGCTGCTCCCGCCTCCAGGGAGACACTTTGGTTTTTCCCCTGCAGTATTAGTAACACACAGCTCCGCCCACGACGGTGACATTTACCGAGGGCTTGTGTGTGTCAGACGCTAGGATGCCTGCCGCCTCCGTGTTTAGGAAGTTGGCCCAGGCCGCGCGTCTGGGAAGGGGTGGAGGTGGGTGGGGGTCGAGGCAGGCCGACCGTGTTCTTGACCCTTCGGGGACCTGCCGTGGTCCGGGCTGGTACCGAGCCTCGACGTGATGGGCTGGGATCCTTCCTCCCTTCCTTCCTTCTGCCATTTCCTGAGCATCTTCTATGCGCCAGGGGTGGGTGTTGGGGGTCGGGGGCCAGCCCCCAAGGTGGGGGCCACACCCTCACGCGGGCGCCTCCCATGGGATACCCTGGTCGGCCTGGGTGACCCGCGGCACCGGGCAGGAGCCAGGGCACCGCTCTCCCAGCGTGGGTTATGACAGGCCGCCCTTCCTCTCGGGCGTTCTCGCTCTCTCTTGCTCTCCCCTCTTTGGGGATCCCTCACTCCCTCCGCGGCCGCGGTGCTGCCCCCCAGGGGAGGCTCACATCGCAAGGAACCGAAGCCTCCGGCCAGCAGCCGGGCCAGACCCAGCGGCCACCACGGGAGCGAGTTGGGACGCGGCCCTTCCAGCCCCGGCCAGGCTTCGAGGTGACCGCCGTCTCGGGAGGGTTCTTGGCTCACAGGCACTGCGGAGAAATAAAGACTAGTGGTTTTTTTGTTTTTTGGGTTTTTTTGCATTTATTTATTTTGAGAGAGAGAGAGACAGAGCGTGAGTAGGGGAAGGGCAGAGAGAGAGGGGGACACAGAATCTGAAACAGGCTCCAGGCTCTGAGCTGTCAGCGCAGAGCCCGACACGGGGCCCGAACCCATGAGCGAGATCGTGACCTGAGCCGAAGTCGGACGCTCAACCGACTGAGCCACCCAGGCGCCCCTTATAAAGGCTAGTTTTAAGCGGCTGAATTTTTAGGGCGATCTGTCGCTCAGCAGTGAAGAACCAGCGATACATGGGTAAACACAATGGCCGTGGTTCTCGCGTTCTATTGAAGGAGGCAGACGGTGGAAGGAAGGAAGGGAGTTGGGGGGGAGAAAGAACCCAGTTTGTCAGATAGCAGGAAACGCCACGGAGCAAAATAAAGCAGGGAAATGGGGTGGGGGGAGCTTCGATTTGAAGAGGGGCGGCTAGGGAAAGTCTGACGGAGAAGGGGCCAGTTGAGCAAAGCCCCGAGGAGGGGAGCCCTGTAGAAATCCACGGGGAAAGAGCGTCAGGCAGCATGGACAGCGCGTGCAAAGGCCCTGAGGTGGGAGCGTGTCTCTGTCATATGACCCGCCGGGAGCACAGAGTTTGTATAACTTGCCACTGGACTGATTGTCCTCACCGGGCCTGTCTCGGGCCATGTCATCGCGCGGCCCCCAGGAGCGGGGAGGTGGCGTGCGGCGTCCCCGCCGCTCTCATCTTCTCTCCCATGACCTTGGCTCTGTGGCTGCGTTCCCAGGAGCGGGTCTCCTGTCCTCAGGACGTGGACGTGGCCGCACTGACAGATCCTCGCAGCCTTCCGTCGGGGCCGGTGACGTGGGGCAAAGCCAAGCGAGGCCGCAGGACGAGAGAAATGAGGAGGACGTGCGATCCGGACACACGGATCCTCAAATTTCAGAGCCCTCCCCCCAATAATCTATGGGGAGACTTGGTAGAATATTCTAACGCCAATCCTGTTGCCCTTGTTGCCGGCTATTCTTTGCCATTTTCCTCTTTTGAAGCAAGCGAAATACAGCGCGTCTCCCATCATAGCAGAGGGCGCCCCGAACTGCCCATTTGATATGCGTGCTCGCTCTCCTTCTCGGTAACAGATTTATTGCGTGTCAGTGACCCATGGCCTGGGGACTCCCTGTGCCCGTGGCCTCCTCCCTCTCAACCCAGCGATGCCCGCCGGGTCCCGGACAGCGTCCTCAGCGCCCCTCAGGGCTCCCCGCAGCAGGCCCGTGGCCACGGCAACCGTGGTTTCCAGATGGGAACGGACAGAGCAGCGCAGCAAGCCCGGAGTCATACACGGAGGGCGAAGGGACGGAACCTGAAGACGGGGCCTTCTGGGAGAATCGAGGGCACCAGGCGGCGCGTCCCTCTCCAAGACACCCAGCCACCCCGGGGACGGAGGGGCAAGAACAATCCTTCATTTACTCTCTCGGGCATTCTTTCAACTAATTTCTCATGAGCCAGGACGGGGCTTGGTGCCGGAGAAACAAGCGAGACAGAGTTCCCGGCCTGGGAGTGCTTCCAGTCTGCTGGGGAGACAGACGGGTGCGTCGGCAGGGGCCTAGTGATTCTGGTGAACACGGGAGGGACACCAACCCAGCTCAAGGGGGAGCACCAGAGGGGAGTGTGTATGCGTGGTGATGTCAGGGGAAGATTCCAGAAGTGACTTCTAAGCCAAGACCTGCAGGATGAATAGGGGTTAGGTAAAGAGGAAAACTGTGCCTAGGCAGCGGGGAGAGCGCGTGCAAAGGTCCTGAGATCAGAGAGGTGGTAGCAGGGGCGGCAGGCGGAGGGTCTCTCAAGTGTCTTCCCCAAGGGCCAGCGGGAACCACCGAAGGTTTGGAGCTAGGGGCTGACACAGCACATCTGTGTTTTAGAGAGAGCACTTTTGTTGCTGTTACGGACCGGCCCTCCTTCTTTTCATGGCCCTGCGGCCGAGCAGGGGCCTTTGGGGAGACCACAGCCCAGGCCGGCCCAGTTCTCAGAGCGTTGGGAGGGTGAGGGCCGGCCCTCCTCTCTTCCGTACCCCTACCGCACGTCCCCATCCCCTACCGCAGGTGGGGAGACTTCAGGGTCAGGTTCTGAGAGCTGCTATATTGGGCTCTGGTGGGCGGGGGTTCCGTCCCGCCTCCATCCCTCTGCATCGGGCCGGCTTCCCCCCAGGATTGAGGGCTTATTTGTATCTTCAGGGTGGCAGGACCTCCTCCCCAGAGCCAGGGAACCCAAGATAACAGGGCGGCCCTGGGAGCTGTTTATGAAAAAGGCCGCGTAGCAGGGGGTGGGCAGGGCCCGCGGGGACAGCACTGCAGCCACAGATAGCAACTGGGGCGGGGAAGGCTGTCTAAATTACAGCTCCCAGAATAGAGGGGCCCGGAGGGAGCTGGCGGCCCGCCAGGCCTGTCCAGGCTCCAGGCCCTGCCCGCAGGCAGAGGTGGGGTGGCCACGAGGTGGAGCCAGGCCCAGGCGGTGGCCAGGAGGCTCCTGGGGGCGGGGAGGCGACGGCCTGGGGTGACCTTCTGGAAGGGGTGAGGGCGGTGAGGGGAGGGCGAGGCCGGGCTGAGGGGAGGAGGTGGCCCTCTCGCCTGTCCCCGGAGGGGACTCGCGGCCACACCTCTCTGTGGATCCGTCGCAGACAGGAGCACAGCAGCTGAGGGCCGGGCGCCGCTCCGAGCCGGTCACCCTCCCAGCTGCCCGCGACGGCCCCATTTTACAGATGAGGACGCCGAGGCCCGCGGAGGTCCAGCGCGCGCCAAGTGGAGCCAGGGAGTGAAAAACGAAGGGGCGGGCCCGACTTCGAAGAACGGGCTTCCGAGGCGGGGAATCGACTCGAAACCGTCGCCTCTCGGGGTGGGTGTTCTCATCTAGCACGTGGCTTCCAGTCTCCTGCTCCCGATCAGGGTCCCGCAGCGGTAGTAGGGGTCACACGGGGACAGCGGGGAGAGAGCTGCCCGGCGGAAGGCCGCCGCGGGCCTCTGTTTCCCCCTCTGTCAAATGGGCATCCTCCCAGGTAACTCACGGGGTCCTCCAGGCTCTAATGAGAGTATACATGTGTGAAAGTCATCGAATCTTTGTTTATGTATTTATTTATTTTAACGTTTATTTATTTTTGAGACATAGAGACAGAGTGTGAGCAGGAGAAGGGCAGAGAGAGAGAGAGAGAGGGAGACATAGAATCTGAAGCAGGCTCTAGGCTCTGAGCCATCAGCACAGAGCCCGACGCGGGGCTCGAACTCACAGACCGTGAGATCATGACCTGAGCCGAAGTCAGCCGTCCAACCGACTGAGCCACCCAGGCGCCCCGAAAGTCATCACATCTTTGAAGGCAATTGTAAATTAGGAAGTGCCACATGTCAAGCGATTATGACGCGAATGCTGAAGGCTTGCTAAGGCGCCGATTTCCGGTTCACAGCAGAGCGCACTTAGGATCAGCATCCCCAAGGAACAGCCGCCTTTAAAATGAGGACGGGGCGCCTGGGTGGCTCAGTCGGTTCAGCATCAGGTTTTGGCTCAGTCATGACCTCGCGGTTCGTGGGTTCGAGCCCCGTGTCAGGCTCCGTGCCCACAGCTCAGAGCCCGGACCCTGCTTTAGATTCTGTGTCTCCTTCTCTCTCTCTCTCTGTCCCTCCCCAACTCGCGGTCTGTCTCTGTCTCTCTCTCTCAAACAGAAATCAACATGAAAAAAATTTTAAAAAGGGGGACCTGGGTGGCTCAGTCGGTTGAATGCCTGACTTCGGCTCAGGTCTTGATCTCGAGATTCATGGGTTCGAGCCCCGCGTCTGGCTCTGTGCTGACAGCTCGGGGCCTGGAGCCTGCTTCAAGTTCTGTGTCTCCCTCTTTCTCTGCCCCTCCCCAACTCGTGCTCTGTCTCTTAGTCTTTCAAAAATAAACAGATGTCAAAGAAATTTTTTTAATAAAAAAAATAAAGGAATCATCCCTTATGTTTACACTTGGTAGATATTGTTTTCCTGTAAGTTGTGGTTTAAAGCAAGACACATCTACATTCTTTTTTTCTTTTTCTTTCTTTCTTTTTTTTTTTTTTTGCAAGGATTTGCTGGCTGAAACTGTATTTCAGCTGAGGCTCACCCCCAACCTGCCATCCCCAAGTCCCCAGCACCAGCTGTTTCCTGGGCGGGGTGGGGGCGGGGGGGGCTCCGTATAGAGACATAGGTTTGGACCAGATGACCCCTGTCCCCAAGCTACTGCTGGCTTTCTGAGCCTCCTGCCTTCCTAACCCTGTCACTTAACGTGGTGCAAGATCCTCTGGCCTGCCCCAGGGGAAATGCTGCAAGGAACCTCAGAGACTGGAACTTGCTGATTCATTGGGGGGGGCGGGGCGGAGGGAGCCAAGGGCAGGTGAAGGGCATTGAGTTCCGGGAAAGGAGGGGACACCTGGCCGGCTGCCTCACCCTCACTCCCTTCCTGCCTGACTTCATCGCTCCTTTCGAGCCATCCCTGGTTCGGCATCCGTGGGGACCAAGCAGCGTGCAGGGAGCAGGGCACCACGCCCCCCCCCCCCCTGCGCCTCCCCAGCCTTGTGGCGGTCCCTTTCCTCGGCCGGTCTCCCCCCCGCAGAAGCCTCATCATCCACCGCGAGGAGCTGGTTTGCTGAGATGTGTCATCCGTCTGGTGAGGACAGGACAGCTCGCAGCACGGGGCGAACTCGCGCCCGGGTGTAGCCGGCTCCGACCGCTGTCCGCGAGATCAAAGCTCCCGGCTCACGTGAGCACCCTCTCCATCCCAGGGAGGACTCTACGAAGATTCGCTAGGATCACTCACGAATGCACTCATTCATTCGACGTGTGCTTATTGCGTGTCTACTGTGTATCTGGCACTATCGTAGGCCCCAGGGGCTTGGACGATTCTGCCCTGCGGGGCTCGC
>PITB01036280.1:0-11671 GCA_004024585.1 Paradoxurus hermaphroditus | reverse complement strand
GCTTCGGATTCTGTGTCTCCCTCTCTCTCTCTCTCTCTCTCTCTCTCTCCCCCTCCCCTGCTCACTTGCTCTCTCTCTCAAAAATAAATAAACATTAAAAATTTTTTTTATAAGTCAGGTCCTGCTTCAAATCTCCACGATGGAGCCCCACCTGGCGCAGAGTAAAAACCCGGGGCGACAGCAGCCTGAATGACCTCCGTGTCTCTCCATCCCTGCATTCCCGACGTGATGGAGGGGCCAAGTGCGTGTCCACCTCTCAGCCCGTGTGCACCGACTTCCCCTCCCCCTCCAACACGCTTTCCTTACACCTTCATTTTCCTCGGTTCTGTTTAAATATTAGCGACCACAGAGCCCTCCTGTCAACACCATGTGAAATATCACCTCCCCCTGCTCTCTGCTCTGCGACAGGAAAACGGCATCTCACGAGCCCAAAAGCACATATCTAGTTATCCTACTGTCTGCTTTCCCCAGGAGAACCCAGGCGGTGAGAGCAGAGACTCTGTCGGAAAGACCTGCACCTCCAACCTAATTCGTAACAGGTGCTCAATAAAAAGGTGGTGAAACAATGAACGAATACTCATTTGTTCTAGGTTCAAGGTTATCTGACCAGGGCGTCACTTTTATCCCGAAGGGGGCATCGTGACACGCAGGTGTTGGCAGGCCGGCTTTGGCAAATGCTCACTCCATGGGCCACCTGGGGGGCTCAGTGGGTTACGCGTCCCACTTCGGCTCAGGTCATGATCTCGCGGTCTGTGAGTTCGAGCCCTGCGTCGGGCTCTGTGCTGACGGCTCAGAGCCTGGAGCCTGCTTCGGATTCTGTGTCTCTTTCTCTCTCTGCCCCTTCCCCGCTCATGCTCTCTCTCGCTCTCTCTCTCAAAAAGAAATAAACATTAAAAAAGCTTTTTTTAAGGCAACAGCTCCCAGTTCGGCCTCTTCCAGTCCCTCAACTGCACCTTTCTGGGTCACTCCCCAATCCCTCCACGGGCCCCAGCTCACGGGATAAACCACACTCTTCCTCGAAGACCCAGACCACTAACGTCTCAAACGCAACATGTCCAAAACCGAATTCTCTTCCCAAACCGCTCCCTCCCATCTCTGCGAATATATATGTAGATACGTACGTATCTATTCCTGGCCCCCAGAAGCCCAACCCCAAGTCAGACCGCTTCAATGTTGCCGTTTAATGTCAAACTCCCCATACTCAGTCACTCCAACAGGGCCTTTAAAGCCCATCGGTTTCATACGGCTTGTTTCGCTTAACCCTCCGCGGGAACCGAGTCCTTGAGAACCAAGCCCAGGGTGGTTCCCACCGCCCAGGTGTCAGTGCCCGGCTGGCGCGCAGAGGAAGTAAAAGAAAGAAGGAAACCGTGGCATCTGGGAGAAGGGTAAGGAAGGGACTTCCCAGGTCCTGTCTACTCAACCGCTAAGGTCTCTCCAAACTTTCTACCCCCCACCCCCACCCCCGCCATCCCTCTTCCGTTGGCTGGGAGAGCATCCATCGACTCAAAACCTCCTCTGGCCACCCGAAGCAAAAGCCACAAGTCCTGGGGAACCCGTGGTGAGCTGCGTGGAGCCTTCGGAGTTAATGGAGACGGACGGGGGGGGGGTCCCGATGTCCCCTGCTTTGCTTCAGCAATGCTGAGCTGGATTTTAGCCCTGGCAATAGAACGGGTCCTATCAGAGGAACAACTTCCTTCCTTCCCTCATCATCCTACCTCTCTGCCCACCCCTCAGCCCGGCCCGGCCCGAACATCTTCTAAAAACAAAACAAAACAAACAGTATGGAAGCAGCTTCCCTGATTTGATTCCCAAGCACCCCCCGCTTTGGAACCTCTGTGCCTTCCCTTACGCTGGTCTCTAAGCCTGGGTTGCCCTTCCCTTCCTGGCCTCTGGGAGTCCTGCTCCTTATTTTTTCTCTTAAAGTTTATTCATTTATTTTGAAAGACAAAGAGAGAGAGAGAGAGAGAGAGAGAGAGAGAGAGAGAGAAGAAGGGGCAGAGAGAGAGGGAGAGAAAGAAACTCAAGCAGACTCCACACTATCAGGGCAGAGCCCGATGCAGGGCTCGAACTCACCAACTGTGAGATCACGACCTGAGCCGAAATGAAGAGTTAGATGCTTAAGCGACTGAGCCACCCGCCCAGGTGCCCCGCCCCCTCCTCCCCCTGCTCTGAGCCCCTGGGCCGCCCTGCACCTGTTTCCCGTGGATGCCTGCTCGCAGCCGGCGTCCCCTGGCTGGATGCCAAGCCGAAGCGGCCACCCGCTGTCCCCTCTGCGTCACGCCCCGGAGGCCCTCAATAAATCCCTCCTTCCCGGATCGGGAGGAAGACGGCGGAGCCGAGGTGCCCAGACACCCCGAGCTCTGCGGGGTCCCGAACCCCCATAGGCCACGCTCCCCGGGATCCCCAGAACGTGTAAGTCAGGCGAAGCTGGTTCAAGGCTCTCCGGGGGCGCGCGTGCCAGTGCCAGGCCATGGCCTCCGCGAGCTCCGCGGGCTCCTTTCCAGGCTGCTCTGCTTTTCAAGTTTCTACACACCCAGGACCTCAGCGCTGCAAAAACTCGCTCGGGCGCCGTGCCTCCGGCCGAATCTGCGGGCCAGCCCACGCTGAGCCGCCCCCGCCCGCGCTACGCGGGGCAGGAAGGAAGGGGGACCCGAATGCGCCTGGGGACCCACTCCCTTCCGCCCGCGAGACCCTAGGGCGTCCCCATCTCCTGTCAGGGTGCTCCCGTCCGCCTCACGCTGCCCCCCTCTCCTCCCCGGGGAGAGGGCTCCTCTGGGTGGCTGGGCACCAGAGATGCTAGAAGTGACCGGGAGGAGGGGACGCACAGTGACACTTCCCCACCCCCACCCCGCCCCAGGGCTGGACTCCCCACCGCCCCCGCCCCCAGGCAGGCAGGACGGCCCTCTGCCCTGGCCCCCTCTTCCAAGCCGCCCTGCAGTGGCTTTTTTGCTCAGACAAGACCTGCACTCACTGCAGAGAATGGACGCGACAGAGGGCAGGGCCACCAGGTGACCCAGGCGCCAAGTAGAAAGGAAACCTTCTAAGGTGGGCCAGGCCTTCTCACCCCAGGGTCCGAGGGAGGGAGACAAGACGGTGGCGTTCGAGGAGGCACGGGGGTCACACGGTAACCCCCCCCCGCCCACTGCGCCCCCGACGTGCTGGGCACTCACCGCCTCCTGAATACAAATGACCAGAAAAGGCTAGCGGAGGGACCGAACCACGGCTGCGGGCAGGCAGGCCAGAGATGGGTCCCGGCTGTGCACCTGTCCACGCAGCGCTCCCACGACCTCCGCCAGGCGTCTGAGACACAAGCCCCCGGAGGCGCTTCCAGAATCTCGCCGTGAGTCACGGGAAATGCAGCGGGACCCGCCGTCCGGCCCTCCCTCCGCCGCACCCGCTGGACCAGCCCCACCGCAGAGTCAAGATGCGCCGATCCCCACGAAGGAGCCCGTTCCGTGTGGCCCGGCGAGGCTGTCACCGTCAACGCTGGCGTTGGCGGCCCGAGAAGGCAGACTCTGTGCACCTGCCTGGCCGTGAAAAGTTGAAACGCGGCCACAGCGTCAAGGGATGGGCGGGGCAGGTTCCAAGGCCCTGGGGTGGGTATGGAGGAAGAGACGCTTTCTGAACTGCTCCTCCGTCGTATTCCCCCCACCCACCCCTGCCCCCGGTATTCTTGCCGAGGCGGCTGGGTGGGACGGCCACCCGCGATGGAGTCCCCTGATACTCCGAGTGCCCGCTGAGGTGGGAGAGGGTGATCCCGCCCGGGCAGAGCCCCTACCGAAGTGCACATGCGCCCAGGCACACATGACACTGCATTTTGAAGAGGGCTGTGCCTGTGCCTCCGTGACTTCTGGAAGGCTGGCCGCTCTGGGCGCACCGGCTAAGCGTGCCAGGGCACACGGGGCCCTCTACCCGGCCCTCCTCCCCAGCGCTGGACTCTCGTGAACCGAACGCACCCCAAACCCCAAACCATGATCGGCCCCTCACTTCCTCCCCAGACTCGCCGGAGACCGTCCGCCTCCATCCCCCACCCCCCACCCGCCACCACCCCTAGAAGCAACAACAGGGACAGAGAAGGGCTGGGATTTTTCTCTTCTCTCCTGCTGGGCTCGACGAATGCTCTGAGCTCAGGAGGCCAGTCCCCCAGGAGGCCAAGAAAGCAAACGGAGAGAAGAAAAGCCGGGAGGCAGAGACCCATTCATTCACCTCCTCGACAGGGAGTCCTCCAGGCTCAGGAGGAGGAACCGGAAACTTTTGGTTAAAAAAAAAAAAAGACTTGCTGGAGGGATTACTCGGCTTAGACGGATAGTTGAATTGAGGTGATTTACGGGGCTCCTGGCAGCCTTGACTTTCATTGTCTGCCCAGCACGGCCCGCCGTCCTGTCTCCTTCTAGCACGCACGATCAAAATCTTGCCACGAGCCTACACGAAAGAACGGTGTCCCCGTGCCTGCTTTGGTGTCCTCACCAGCGTGATCCCGCGTTTACTGTCTCCGCCCGGGTATCTGGTGGACGCGCACGCTCTCACGTGCAGGTAAAACCCAGAACGCACCTCCCCATAGGTTTCTTCGCAGCCCCAAAGCCTCGGCTTCCATTGACTTCCGCGGCACGAAGCACCTGGATCCCCCGTCTGCCTCAGAGCTGGGGCGGTTTTCTCGAATCCCACCCAGGCTCAGGCTGACACGGAGGGCTCCCTCTACTTCCACATCCCGCCAGTGACCGCTCTGGGACGGGGCTGACGTGGCCACCCAACTAGGCCACCCCCGGGTTCCACTTGAAAGCTACCCGCTCCCGGAATTTCTTTTTCTTATTTTTTAAAGTTTATTTATGATGATTATTATTTTTTTAAGGATCACCCAGAGTGTAGAAGCCTTCCGATGAGGTTGCGAAGGGAGAAAACGAAGCCGGCAGACAGGAAAGCAAAGCCGAGAGATGGAGCCTTCCGGCGACGCGGCCTCGGCCCCTTCTGCGTGGTACGTATTGCCGCATTAACAAAGGAGTCCAAAACTTAGTGGCTTCAAACAGCAAACATTTAGCAGCTCGGTTTCTGCGGGTCGGAGAGCCGGGTACCGTCTGCCCAAACCCTGAGCCTCAAGTGAGGTTTCTCGCGAGGCCACGATCAAGGTGCCCAGCGAGACCGTCATCATCTCAAGGCTCAACTGGCGGAGCACCCACTTCCGAGTCTGATCACACGGCTGCTGGGAGACCTCAGGCCCTTGGTGGGCTGTGGAGGCCTTAGTCCGTTGCCACATGAAGAGACGCTTCCGGCCCTGGCTTCTCTCGGGATTCCTGTCATCACTTTGGGCACTGGGTGGGGGGATGCACCCTCGTCACACGTTGGGCTCTCAACACGTTGGTGAGTCCTTGCAACCAGCCTTGCTCATGAGCGGGCTGCACGGCTTAAGGGGCCCTTCCGTTGGAGAACCTTCTTTGAAACTGTCTCAAGGGCCCAGGACCAGTAAAGGCTGGCAGGACCATCCTCAGGCCCAGATGGGTTCCCCGATGCACGAACCTCGTACATAAGGTAGACCAGATGCCCCTGGGAGGCATCCTGGGATCCTATGAAGATTCTAGAAGGGAAGCCTGGTGAGCACCTTGCTCCTGCTGGCTGACACGGTATGTCTTTTAAAGGCCTATGTAAAGTCAGACAGCTCGAACAGCCTTGGCATGCGGACTTGGGGTGACTCAAGTTGTTTATACAGACAGGAACCCACACACCCCGGGGCCTCCGTGCCTCCGCCTCACCTTGGCCACTCACTCCCAAGACCATCCCCTTGGCCTGGTATTTTAGATCAGCGTTTCTCAAGCCTGGATAAACACCGGAGTCACCAGGGGAGCTTCTAAAAATACAGGGCACCCTGGGAACCCTGTCTCCCCAAACTTCCCACTGCACAAGCGCCGTGGGGTCTTAGTCACTCGACGTGGGATCCGAGGACGGCGGCCTGGACACGACCGGGGAGCTTGGTCGGAAGCCAGAATCTGCGTCGGGACAAACCCCTGGGTGATTCGTTCGCACGTTCAGGCTGGAGCAGCGCGCTCCGAGCCAGGTGGCAGCCCTGCGTGTAGTTACCCCCCGGGGACTGTTGTCCACGACTATCTAGACCCTTTCTCAGACAACGGTCTTGCCTCGCGATTCCCTTAGAAAGACGGGAGCAGTTTGACAATCACTGCTCATCGCCCTGTGGCCCGAACTCCATCAGCGCTGCTATGTGCGGCCTTCCCCCGCACCCCATGATGGTGACTAGAGGGCCCTCCTCTGAGCAAAGGCTTTCTACCTATCGGCACATAACACGTCGCTTTAAAAAGGAAGATAGGGGCGCCTGGGGGGCTCAGTCGGTTCAGCGGCCGACTTCAGCTCAGGTCACGTACTCAGTCCGGGAGTCCGAGCCCCGCATCGGGCTCTGTGCTGACGGCTCAGAGCCTGGAGCCTGCTTTGCTTTCTGTGTCTCCCTCTCTCTCTCTCTCTCTCTCTCTCTCTCTCTGCCCTTCCCCTGCTCACGCTCTGTCTCTCAAAAATAAATAAAACGTTAAAAATTTTTTTAAAAAAAAGATAAAAATATCCTTTGATCCCTGACCTTCCGGGTTCCGCTCATTCCTTTGCTTCTGGTCACAGCAAATATTTTCGCCAGAAGAGTTACTTGCGGTCATGGCCTCTACCTTCGTAGCCCCAGGACTCTGCTACTCTCTCCACTGAGCGGGCTCCCCCAAGGTCACTCGTGACCTCCAGGCTGCTGACCTTGGATTCTTCCTGAGTCCTTGGCCGATCAGTAGCGTTCAACGGTTCCTCCTTCTAGAAACCAAGAGAATGACTTCTCTTGGCTGCCATGGCCCCCTCGCACGTCTCGAGTGGGCTTTTTGGGTCTTCTTCTGATGGTCCAACTCAAATGAACCTTGATCTCCTGCCCCTCCCCCTCTTCTCTATATACGCACTCGCTTCACTGGCCTGACCCCATCCCCTGGCTTTATGGACCCCCTCGATTTCCTCTCTCTAGCCCTGACCCTTCCCTGGGACCACCTGGCTGCCCGCCGTCTCTACACGGATGCTCAAGAGAAATCTCTAACAACCCCCAATAGAGCCCGTGTTCGTCGCTCCCGAAACCAAAGCAAACCAAAATAAAATGGCGCCATGATCCACCCTGCTGCTCGTGCCCCAAATCTAGGATCCACAGATTCTCCCACCTTCCCCATCCCTCCCCGCCCACTCCCGTCGGATCCACTCACAAAGGCCATCCGGAATCCATCCGTGTGACCCCCCTCTCCGCCGCGGCCACCCTGTTCCCAAGACACCAGCGGCACTCTCCGTACCCTCACGAGGACCTAACTGGCCCACCCTTGCGCCCTACAATTCACTCTCAACGTGGTAGCCAGCATGAACTTAAAAACATCAATCACGGCACGTAAGTCTTTAAGTAAACGCATCCACGGGCTTTGCGTTGTGTTACAAAAAAGAAACCCAGACCAGGTAGCCCAACGCACGGAGCAGGAAAAGTCTGGCTTCTCTCCACCTCATCTGGCCCCCCGCGATTCTCTCCCGACGCACCGGCCGTCAGCCCCGTGCTGTTCCACACAGAAGGCACCAGCTTCCCGTGGCTTCTGGAAGTTAAATTTAAGTCAGCCAAAGCAAAAATAAAACGGTGCAATTCCGTTCCTAAGTCTTACTAACCGCGTTTCGAGGGATCGGCTGCCACGTGTGGCTGGCGGCCAACTGGTCAGCACAGATACGGAATTCCCGTCTTGGCAGAAAGTTCTACGGACTGTGATGTTCTAGCTGCTCCTCGGATGGGCAACTTTGGCCCTTCCTTGTGGCCTTGGCCCTCGCCCAAAGTGTGGTCTACCCGTGCCCGAAGTGCCCTTCCCAAGGCTGGTCTAGACGTCAGCTTAAACGACACCCCTTCAGGGGCGCCTGGGTGGCTCAGTCGGTTAAGCGTCCAACTTCGGCTCAGGTCATGATCTCACAGTTCATGGGTTCGAGCCCCGAGTCGGGCTCTGTGCGGACAGCTTGGAGCCTGGAGCCTGCTTTGGATTCTGTGCCTCCCTCTCTCTCTCTCTCTGCTCCTCCCCAGCTCATACCCTCTCTCTCTCTCAAAAATAAAATAAACATTAAAGAAAATTTAAAAAAAAAGTCACCTCCTCAGAGAAGCTACCGGTTAGTGATTCCCAATCATGTTAACCGACGGAACTTTCCACAGCACCTACCACTGGCTGTTGTCTCTTGTTTCTTTACGTGTCTGCTGACTGTCTAACTCCACCTCGCCCCAAAGTATACTTACGACACCAGGGCCCCGTGAGTCCTGCTCACCACGGCATTGCGGCCCCTTACCCCATGCCCGTGCGATACAGCGCCCGACACACTCTGCTCGCTTATTACAAATGCGTTGTCGGGACCCTTGGGTGGGGAAGCGTCCGACTCTTGATTTCAGCTGAGGTCACGATCTCACGGCTCATAGGTTCGAGCCGCGCATCTGGCTCCGAGCTTACCGCTCGGAGCCTGCTTGAGATTCTCTCTCTCTGCCCCTCGCCCCGCTCTCAAAATAAACTTCGAAAACCAAAAATAAACAAGTGGATTGTTAGACCCAAGTCCTAGCCCTCCTTCCTCCGCAATCTCTCCTAATTATCACCTCTTCGGCATTTTCCCTGCCGCCACCCAGGCGGAGCCTTCGTCCACTCCACCCTGACAGTATGACACACACCACTTCGCCCCTGCCCTCCCGTCAGCCCTGCACACACCGGCAGGTTCACCCCTCTTGTCAAATCAGCCCCCCCCGCCCCTGCCGCGTCTGGCCCCAAATGGCCTCCGTGTCCCCAGACGTGGCCTGCTGGTTCCTACCTCAGTGCGGCTGCTGAGCCCTTTCTCTCTGCTCCCGGCACTCGCTCTCTTGCTTCTCGAAGCCACACCTTGTCTCGCCTCCCAGGTGTGATCCAGGTGGCACTTCCTCTGCCAGCCGGTCGGCCCCTCCTCTGGTCTTCTCCCGCACTTCCTGCCTGTGGGCCGGCTCCGGCCGCTTACAGAAAACAGGAAGTTCCACCTCCCACAGGCACGCACACGGATGATCCCGGAGAGGACTCCCGGGAGCTAGTCACCCGGAAAGTTCTCCAAGACACAGGGCCAGGCTCCTCGAAGCCGGTCAGGGTCTGGGCCTCCGTCCCTGTCCCACATTTCCTAGGAGACTCGGGGACCCGCCACATTCGAGACCCAGTGCGTTGGGGACACCGGTCCTGCAAAAACGGTTTGCTCAAGCCCTGCCCTTTCCCTCCAATCCAGAACATCCGGGAAGTGACCGACTCAGCAAATGCCCTTCTGTCACCCAAACTTCCTCTTTCGAGTACTGAAAGTCACCCCCTGGGGCGCCCGGGTAGCTCAGTCAGTTGAGCGTCCGACTTCAGCTCAGGTCAGGATCTCGAGGTTCGTGGGTTCGAGCCCTGCATTGGGCTCTGCGTTCACAGTGTGGAGCCTGCTTGGGATTCTCTCTCTCCTTCTCTCTCTGCTCCTCCTCTGTTCATGCTCACTCACAAGAGTTCTCTCTCTCTCTCTTTCTCCCTCAAAATAAATAAACTTTAAAAAATACGTAATAAAACTGAAGACGCAGGCCCTGTCTCAAGGGCCACGTGTTAGTGCCTGCTGTACTGGGTGGCGAGAACACAGAGCATCTCCGTCACTGCAGAAAGTTCTCCGGACTCTGCTGCCTGAGACCAATCTCTCCCAGCGTTCTTGGCTCTGGCTTCCCCTCCAGCCCCCTGCCTAGAAAAACTCAGAGGGAGAAAAATGCAGCCCGGATCCTGCACCCCATCCTGCCCCGGAATTCACTCTCGAGCCCGTGTCTGGAGACGCGTGGACGGAAGTGGTGTCTAGAGATTTCTGCCCGGCCGGGTCCCCCTGTCCACTGAAAAGACGCCGTCTTTGGAGAGTAGAAAGCGGAAGTATCAGGGTGAGGAAAGTGCCTCTTGCAGGGGTGAGGTGGAGAAAGGTGGAGATGAGAGAGGGAGAAGCTGGGGGAGACCGGGAAAAAGCAGCTTGGAAACGGGGCAGAAAATTCAGATGTCAGAAGCAGGCCCCGCACCTGGAGGCCCCGGACCACCGCTCGGAAGAGCCCTCTGGGGGACGGGGGAGCCCCGTCCACTCACATGCCCCCCCCCAGCGTGACAGCGTGGGGACACGTGGGCCCAGACAGGGAGAGGCAACCAACGAAAGTCCAAGACGCCAAAACTCCTCCAAGCAGGAATCTTTAAAATTTGAGAACGCCCGGTGCTGGCACGGCTGCGGGGACACGGGCACTCCCAGACGTCGCTGCCGGAGGGCTAAGCCAGAGCTGCCTCCCTTGGAGGCAACCTGGCACTTTCTATCAAAATCACAGACACGCCTCGTCTCTGCTCCAGCCTCTCGACCTTCGGAGACACTCACCGGTGCGCCGAATGACGGACGCCCCGCGCCATCCACTGTGGGTGACAGGGACAGGGAAAGACCCGAGGCAACCTACGTGCCCGTCGGAGAAACAGGCTCAGGAAGGCATGGAAAAGAACGAGAACGCTCCGGCTACCGACTCAACTCCCAGATACACGGTCACAGGTCGTAAAAACTGCAGCGGCCGCGGCCAGGCGCCGGGTCGGGAGGGGTGTGCACCTGCGTGTGGCTAAATGCCCTCCCGGCTTCTGGAACTTCCCACAGGAAACTGATAACTTTGTTGGCCTCTGGGGCAGGGGACTGACAGGCAGCGGTCCGGGGTGGGGAGGGGGCCACGTGGTTTTTTTTTTAGACTCTTTCAGAACCTTTCAGATGGCGGGCCTGATCTATATATGACCTATTCCATAAGCACAAAATTAACAAATAAATACGCTTCTGGTAGGTAGACTCCGAGAAAAGATGCAAACGCACCCCAAACACACCCGTCTGCTTTGAGGCTACGATCTCAACGTGAATCCATGGGGTCCAGGCTACCAGCCTCGAACCAGCGACGGCTCCCGGGGGGCTGCCAGAGTCCCTTCTCCCCGATATGGGCGCCCCTTCCCCTGTGGTCCGGGACCTCCAGGGAGGAGCCCCCACACTCCCGGCCCCCCCTGCAAACCTGGGCTGCACTCCAGCCTCGGAAATGGCCGGAGATGAGCTCCCCCCAGCCTAAGTCCGGGCTTCAGGGACCCGTGTC
Source organism: Paradoxurus hermaphroditus (assembly GCA_004024585.1). Classification (NCBI taxonomy): domain Eukaryota; kingdom Metazoa; phylum Chordata; class Mammalia; order Carnivora; family Viverridae; genus Paradoxurus; species Paradoxurus hermaphroditus. The sequence continues at coordinate 534 of PITB01036280.1, read as the reverse complement.
CCACCAGCGTGTCACCACATGGTAGTGGCCTCGAGAGGGCAGGGTGCCCACGGCCACTGCTCAGTGACCCCCTGCCAGCCTCTCAACCTAAGGAAGAAAAGAACAGCGAGTCGCAGGGCTGCGGTCTGATAATCACTATGGACACCAGACACCAGCCTGTATCGAGTCTGGGTCCAATTAGCCACCCCCACAACAACACCATAGCAACAAAGGTAATATTATTGTTCTAAAAAGAAGAAGAAACCACACACACACACACACACACACACACACACACACACAGTAACGCGATGGCTCTTAAAACCACAAAGATAACGTTTTTCCACACCCTGTGCGACGTGAGCCTCCCTCTCACTTCCCAAAGGTTGTGGCTTCCTCAGCGGGAAGTCACCGGGCTCGGGGCAATTACCTCTTAACGCCACTCCAAGCTGGGAGCCCGCCACGGGAAAACCAGGCACAGGAACGTGTCCCAGGCGAGCCTGGAGCAGAGGCTGCGTGCCTCTCTCCGCCTCCCTCTTGGAGGCAGGGAGGCTG
>PITB01036279.1:0-11646 GCA_004024585.1 Paradoxurus hermaphroditus | reverse complement strand
GGGGCTGTGGCTCCAGCTGCTGTGTGCCCGTGTGCTGCTGCAAGCCCGTGTGCTGCTGTGTGCCAGCCTGTCCCTGCTACAGCTCTGGCTCCTGTGGGGGCTCCAAGGGAGGCTGTGGCTCCTGTGGAGGCTCCAAAGGGGGCTGTGGCTCCTGTGGGGGCTCCAAGGGAGGCTGTGGCTCCTGTGGGGGCTCCAAGGGAGGCTGTGGCTCCTGTGGCTCCTGTGGCTGCTGCCAGTCCAGCTGCTGCAAACCTTGCTGCTGCTCTTCAGGCTGCGGGTCATCCTGCTGCCAGTCCAGCTGCTGCAAGCCCTGCTGCTGCCAGTCCAGCTGCTGCAAGCCCTGCTGCTGCCAGTCCAGCTGCTGCAAGCCCTGCTGCTGCCAGTCCAGCTGTTGCAAGCCCTGCTGCTGCTCTTCAGGCTGCGGGTCATCCTGCTGCCAGTCCAGCTGCTGTGTCCCCGTCTGCTGCCAGTGCAAGATCTGAGGCTCTGGCCAGACCCCGGGTTCCTCTGATCTGAGCCTCCTTTATCATGACCACGAGACGTTCTGTATCTCTGAAGCACAAATCCTTGTCCATTTTGTCAGAAAAGGAGTAACCTGAGACTTCGGGCCCAGAATCCCAGCTCACCAGACCCCGTTCTTGTATCCATCCTGGAGCCCCTTCCCCACCCATATTCCAGAAGGCCCCTTCCTCCTTATCTGCTTCATTTGTATCTCAGCTCCTTAGAATGTGATTCTCCAAACCTTCCAAATGAACCTAAGACTGTGTTAGAGTTGTGACTGTCAGAGACCCACCTCCCATCCGTCCTGTCTTCTCCACCTACAGCACCTGAGCTGAGGCTAGCGTGACCCCAGGGAGCAGCCGGCACCCCAGCCCTGGAGTTGCCTGGGAACCCCAAACCATCCCTCCTCTTCCCTGGGAACCTCCTGCCTGACGCCCACTCACTCTGGTCTCTGTCTGTCTCCTCCTAAAGTGCCCCTGAATAACCCACTCTCCAGCCACAAGCCTCAGGCTCCCTGTGATTCTCTGCTCCCTCCAGGCCTCTGTGCCTCCACCTGGAGATTCCGCAGCCCCTTCCCCAGGCATCACCGCACCCCTGCCTTTCCTCAGGCTCCCAGACCCGCCTGGGAGCTGGGCCCAGAACTGAGCCCGGAGGGTTGAGTAAGCCAGTCACCCTTCCTGCAACGCGCCATACCCAGCCACGCTCTTGTGCTGAAAGCTACCTCTCTCCTGGTTCATCACCTGAGTGCCCGGCAAGGAGATTCGAACCTGGGGCCAGATGATTAAACGGGCGTGCAGAGAGCCAAGCCCAGGGAAAGCCAGAGCAGCACGGCCCACTGACCTCTCGTTATCTGACTGTGAGAATTCATTTTAAAAGGGAGGCACCTGCCTAGGTCTTTGTAGCCTGTCCCTTGAAGCCACCTGCTCTGAGATCATAGGCACTTCACTCCACCCCAAACTTCCGCTCCTAAAGCCCAGTGCCCTAACATGCACCCCAATGCTTAAAGCTGCACCATCGACAATAGCCAAATTATGGAAAGAGCCCAAATGTCCATCAACTGATGAATGGATAAAGATGCAGTATATATGCAACGGAATACTACTCAGGCATAGAAACAGAATGAAATCTTGCCACTTGCAACTACATGGATGGAGCGCGAGAGTAGTATTCTGAGGGGAGGAGTCAACGCGGAGGAGAAGCAGGGGGGCCCGAAGCTCCCTCGTCCCTCAAACAGCTCTGTGGAGGCCAGAAGACTTGGAATTCCAGGAATCGGGGCTTCGGAGTGACAGAAACATCTCCAGGGGCCCACGGGGGCAGTTTGGTGAGCCACAGGTGAGTGATTGTGAATTTGGAGAGATGGCGTGGGTGACACAGGCACAGAGGGGAGGGATCCCCTTTGGTGGAGAGACGGAAGGAAGAGGAGGAGAGGCGGCGGCAGTAAAGGGTTGTATTCGGACAAGAGAAAACCTCTCCAGACCACAGACTGGGCAACTGAGACCTGGAGAGAAAGTCAGTCTCCGACTTGCAAACAGCCTCAGGCGTGGCAATCCAGCGTGGCGGGACTTCCTCCGACGGGGGTCTGCCACCCTGTGCATGCGCCTGGCGGGAGGGGAGCCAGCCCCAGGCTCCCCGTCGGGCTCACAGGCACATTGGGAGAGCAGTCCCCTCCCTTGAGTGCTGTGGGAAGAAGGTATACTGCCACTCCAAGGACAAAAGGCCCCGCAGGCACCTACCAGCCAGAGGCCCTTTGTCAGCTGGGTGGAGCGACACTACCTCAGAACCAGGGCGCACAGAGCAGGATCCTTTAAGACATCAGAATTTGAATCCCAGCCCAGTGCCTGGGCGGTGCCGGAGACCGTGGAGCGGGACAAACTGGCCTGCCCCCGCCCGCGCGGCACTGTAAGGATGGCCTGAACAGTGTGGTTTGGGACACCCGGTCTGGGGAGGAGAGACGGTCGCCTTTTTTCTCCCCATCACCAACAATGTGGGGCTTCAGGCAAGGACAGCGGGCCCACAGTGGAGGCGGGACCTGCGTACACCAAACGCTGCCCCCCCACGTCTGATAACTGTATATCTACCAAAGCGAGATTGACACTGACCAACCAGACAGTCCCTCTTCCAGACCACCACAGCCACCAGTTCCAAGGCACTGTCAGATATGGGTCCAGTTCTGCATATGCAGATATGGGTTTTGCATTTTCTGATTTGATTCTTGGTCAATTCTTTCTTTCTTTCTTTTCTTCCTCTTATTTCTTCCCTTCTCTGTTCTGTTTGTTGGTTTATTTAAGCAGACATTTTTATTTTATTCTTTTTACACTTCTTCTGCACCTCCTTCTTCTTTATTTTCCTCTCTCTCTCTCTGGACTATATAATTCTCTTATAATTTCTATGATTTTCTGCCTAGTCAATTTGTTTTCTTTTCTTTCTCCCCGCCCCTGTCATTTCTCTCTTTTATGGGGTAAGGCTTTTTCTGTCAACCGCCCTCTTTTAAGCTTCTTCCAGGGTTACTTCAATGAACAAATCAAAGCACACCTGGTGAAAGGTCCAAACCACCACTATGAGTAGAGACATAAAGCAACCAGAGTCACAACAACAGAGAGCATGTAACATACTCCAAAATCACCTCCTGAAGGGCCAGGCCTTGGACAGTGTATGACCTCTCTTTAATACAGCAGTGCTCGCAGGTGCAGGACATATAACAAGCTATTAAAACACACAAGGGACAGAAAACTAGCCAAAATGATGAAACAGAAGAATTCTCCTCAAAAGAAATTCCAGGAAGAAATGACAGCTAAGAGAATTGCTCAAAACAGATAGAAACAATATATATATGATCAAGAATTCAGAACAATAGTCATAAGATTAATAGCTGGGCTTGAAAAAGCATAGAAGGCAGCAGAGAATCTATTGCTGCAGAGATCTAGGAACTAAGAAATAGTCAAGATGAACTAAGAAATGCTGGGATGCCTGGGTGGCTCAGTTGGTTGAGCGTTCCACTTTGGCTCAGGTCATGATCTCACGGTTCATGGGTTTGAGCCCCACGTCAGGCTCTATGTCAACAGGTTGGTGCCTGGAGCCTGCTTCAGATTCTGTATCTCCCTTGCTCGCTCTGCTCCTCCCCTGATTTCTCCCTCTCCCTCCCTCTCTCTCTCTCTCTCTCTCTCTCAAAAATAAATAAACATTAAGAAAATTTAAAAAAAAAAGAAATGCTGTAAATGAGATACAAAATAAACTGGATGCAGTGAGGGCAAGGATGGAGGAAGCAGAGGGGAGAATAAGTGAAATAGAAGATAAAATTATAGAAAATGACGAAGCTGAAAAAAATAGAGATAAGAAAATACTAGACCACGAGGGAAGAAATAGGTAACTAACTGATTCAATGAAACATAATAATATCCATTTAATAGGAATTTCAGAAGAGAAAGAGAGAAACAAAGGGGCAGAAGGTGTACTTGAACAAAGTATAGCTGAGAACTTCACAATTCTGGGGAAGAAAGCAGGCCTTCAAATCCAGGAGGCACAGAGAACTCCCAGGAATCAATCTTCTCCATGACATATCATAGTGAAACTGGCAAAATCCAAAGATAAAGAGAGAATTCTGAAAGCAGCTAGGGACAAACGGGCCTCAACCTACAAGGATAGACACATAGATTAATAGCAGACCTGTCTCCTGAAACTTGACAGGCCGGAAGGGAGTGGCAGGAAATATTCAATGTGCTGAATAGGAAAAATATGTAGCCAAGAATCCTTTATCCAGCAAGGCTATTGTTCAGAATAGAAGGAGAGATAAAGGCTTTCCCAGACAAACAAAACTAAAGGAGTTAATGACCTCTAAAACAGCTCTACAGAAGATCCTAAGGGGAACTCTGTGAGTGGAATGTTGCCAAGACTACAAAGGACCAGAGATATCACCACAAGCACAAAGCCTACAGATAACAGAATGACACTAAATCCGTATCTTTTAAAAATCACTCTGAATGTAAATGCCCCAATGAAAAGACATAGGGTATCAGAATGGATAAAAAACGAAGATCCATCTATATGCTGTCTCCAAGAGACTCATTTTAGACCTGAGGACACCTTCAGATCAAAAGTGAGGGGATGGAGAACCATCTCTCATGCTACTGGAAGTCAAAAGAAAGCTGGAGTAGCCATACTTATATCAGACAAACTAGATTTTAAGCTAAAGACTATAACGAGAGATGAAGAAGGGGATTATATCATAATTAAGGGGTCTATCCATCAAGAAGAGCTACCAATTGTAAATGTTTATGCCCCCAATTTGATAGTATCCAAATATAAAAATTAATCACAAACGTAAGCAATCTTATTGATAATAATACAGTAATTGTACGTGATTTTAATACTCTACTTACAGCAATGGACAGATCATCTAGGCAGAAAATCAATAAAGAAACAATGGCCTCGAATGATACACTGGACCAAATGGACTTGACAGATATTTTCAGAACTTTTCATCCCAAAGCAGCATAACACACATTCTTCTCGAGTGCACATGGAACATTCTCCAAAATAGATCACATACTGGGTCACAAAACAGCCCTCAATAAATACAAAAAAATTGAGATTATACCATGTATATTTTCGGATCATGAAACTTGAAAATCAACCACAAGAAAAAATTTGAAAAGCCTCCAAATGCATGGAGATTAAAGAACATCTTACTAAAGAATGAAAGGGTCAACGAGGCAATTAAAGAAGAAATTTAAAAATATATGGAAACAAATGAAAATGAAAACACAACAGTCCAAACCCTCTTGGATGTAGCAAAGTCGGTTCTAAGAGGAAAATACATTGCAATCCAGACCTATATCGAGAAACAAGAAAAATCCCAAATACAAAACTTAATCTCACACCTAAAGGAACTAGAAGCAGAAGAGCAAAGAAAAAGCAAAGCCTGCAGAAGATGAGAAATAATAACAATTAGAGCCGAAATAATATAGAATTAAAAAAAAAAGAAAGAAAGAGAGAGAGAGAGAAGGAGAGAAGTAGAGCAGGTCAATGAATCTAAGAGCTGATTTTTTGAAATAATAAAAGTGTTAAACCCCTAGCCAAACTTCTCAAAAAGAAAAGAGAGAACCCAAATAGATAAAATGAAAGAGGAGAGATAAAAACCAACACCACAGAAATACAAACAATTATATTATTTATGCTACAAAAAATTATATGTCAACAAACAGGACAACCTGGAAGAAATAGACAAATTACTAGATACCCACATACTACCAAAACTCAAATGGGAAGAAATAGAAAATTTGAACAGATTCATAACTAGTGAAGAAATTAGGTTAGTTATCAAAAATCTCCCAACAAATAAGAGTCCTGGGCCAGATGGCTTCCCAGGGGAATTCTACCAGACATTTAAAGCAGAGTTAATACCTATCCTTCTCAAGCTGTTCCAAAGAAAGAAACGGAAGGAAAGCTTCCAGACTCATTCTATGAAGCCAGCATTACCTTGGTTCCCAAACCAGACACAGACCCCACTGAAAAGGAAAATTAGGGGCCAATATCCCTGATGAATATGAATGCAAAAATTCTCAACAAGATACTAGCAAATCAAATTCAACAGCATACAAAAAGAAGTATTCGCCATGATCAAGTGGGATTCATTCCTGGGCTAAAGGGCTGGTTCAATATTTACAAATCAATGCGATACATCACATTAATAGAAAGAAGGATAAGAACCATATGATCCTGTCAATAGACGCAGGAAAAGCATTTGACAAAACACTTGATTAAAAACCCACAAGACAGTCGGGATAGAAGGAACATCATAACATCATAAAACCCATATATGAAAGGCCCACAGCTAATACCATCCTCAACGGGGAAAAACTGAGCACTTTCCCCTGAGATCAAGAACACGACAGGGATGTCCACTCTCACCCTGTTTAACATAGTGTTGGAGGTCCTAGCATCAGCAATCAGACAGCAAAACAAAATAAAAGGTATCCAAACTGGCACAGAAGAGTCAAACTTTCACTCTTCACAGATGACAGGATACCCTACATGGAAAACCCGACAGACTCCACCAAAAGCCTCCAAGAACTGATACATGAATTCAGCAAAGTCACAGGGTACAAAATCAATGTATAGAAATCAGTTGCATTTCTATACACCAATAATGAAGCACCAGAAAAAGATATAAAGAAACTGGTCCCCTTTACGATTGCACCAAGAACCATAAAATACCTAGGAATAAACCTAACCAAAGATGTAAAATATCTGTATGCTGAAAACTACAGAAAACTTATGAAGGAAATTGAGGAAGATACAAAGAAATGGAAAAACATTCCATGCTCATGGATTGGAAGAATAAATATTGATAAAATGTCAATACTACCCAAAACAATCTACACATTCAACGTGATACCAATCAAAATTGCACCAGCATTCTTCTCAGAGCTAGAAAAACAATCTTAAAATTTGTATGGAACCACAAAAGACCCCAATAGCCAAAGTAATGTTAAAAAAGAAAACCAAAGTGGGAGGCTTTCTCATCCCGGACTTTAGCCTCTACTACAAAGCTGTAATCATTAAGACAGTATGCTATTGGCACAAAAACAGACACAGACCAACGGAATAGACTAGAAAACCCAGAAATGTACCCACAAAAGTATGGCCAACTAATCTTTGAAAGCAGGAAAGAATATCCAAATGGAAAAAAGACAGTCTCTTTAGCAAATGGTGCTGGGAGAACTGGACAGCGACACACAGAAGAATGAAACTGGACAACTCCCTTACACTACACAGAAAAATAAAACTCAAAATGGATGAAAGATCTAAATGTGAGACAGAAAACCATCGAAACCCTGGAGGAGACAGCAAGATCTCAGCCACAGCAACTTTTTACTCTACATGTCTCCAAAGGCAAGAGAAATGAACTATTGGGACCTCATCAAGATAAAAACTCCTGCACAGCAGAGGAAACAAACAGCAAAACTAAAAGGCAAATGACAGAATGGGAGAAGATGTCTGCAAATGGCACATCAGATAAAGGGCTAGTGTCCAAAATCTATAAAGAACTCACCAAACTCAGCACCCAAAAACAAATAATCCAGTGAGGAAATGGGCAGAGGACATGAATAGACACTTCTCCAAAGATGACATCCAGATGGCCAAAAGACACATGAAAAGATGCTTAACATCACTCATCATCAGGGAAATACAAATCAAAACCACACTGAGATACCACCTCACTCCGGTCAGAGTGGCTAAAATTAACAATCAGAAAATAACAGATGTTGGCAAGGAAGTGGAGAAACAGGAACCCTCTTGCACTGTTTGTGGGAAGGCAAACTGGTGCAGCCGCTCTGGAAAACGGTGTGGAGGTTCCTCAAAAAATTAAAAATAGAACTACCCTATGACCCAACAATAGCACTGCTAGGAATTTATCCAAAGGATACGGCAGTGCTGACTCATAGGGGCACATGTACCCCAACGTTCATAGCAGCACTATCAACAATAGCCAAAGTATATAAAGCCCAAAAGTCCATCAACTGATGAATGGATAGAGAAGATGTGGTTTATACATACAATGGAATACTACTTGGCAATGAGAAAGAATGAAAGCTTGCTTTTGCAACAATGTGGATGGAACTGGAGGGTATTATGCTGCGTGAAATAAGTCAGGCAGAGAAAGACAGATATGATACATTTTCACTCACATGTGGATCTTGAGACACTTAACAGAAGACCATAGGGGAAGGGAGGGGGGGAAATAGTTTCAAACAGGGAGGGAGGCAAACCATAAGAGACTCTTTCATACAGAGAACAAACTGAGGGTTAATGTGGGGGGGAGAGAAAACCGGTGATGGGCATTGAGGAGATCACTTGTTGGGATGAGCAGTAGGTGCCGTATGTAAGCGATGAATCGTGGGAATCTACTCCTGAAGCCTAAAGCGCACCGTATACACTGTACGTTAGCTAACTCGGCAATAAATTATATTTATAAATAAATAAACAAAAAAAAGAGCAGTATTCTGAGAGAAAACCTAACCCTCACCCAAACCCTTAGTCTAGCCCCTGAACCCAAAGCCTAAGCCTGATCCTCACCCTAACCCTCACCCTCAACTCAGCCCCCTGGGGAGGTCTCTGTACTGCGGATAGGCCCCAACCATTTCCCGGGCCCTAACCCTACCCTCACCACGGTTCTGGCCCTGACCGGAACCCTAGTCCTAGATCTGAGCGAAACAAAGATTTGGTGTACACAGAGGATGGCATATGACTCAGCCATAAAAAAGAATGAAATCTTGCCATTTGCAGCGACACGGATGGAGCTAGAGTACAATGCTAAGCAAAATAAGTCAGAGAAAGAAAAATACCATATGATCTCACTCACGTGTGGAATTTAAGAAACAAAACAAATGAGCAAAGGGCGGTGGGGGGGGGAGACACAAACCAAGAAGCAGGCTGGCTCTTCACTATAGAGAACACGCCGACGGTCACCAGAGGGGAGGCGGGCAGGGGGATGGGTTAGACGGGGGTTAAGGAAGGCACTTGTGATGGTGATGGAAAGGTGGAATCACTACATTGTACACCTGAAACTAACACAACACTTTTTGTTAACTATATTTCAATAAAAAAGGTAAAAAATAGAGATATTTTACACTGTTTGTCACCAAAGTGAGATCCTATTATGCTTGTCTCTCTCCATCTACTTTTCTCACTAACCAATGCCTTGGGGAAATTTCTCTAATTCAACTGGCATGGCTAATTTAATGTTTCTAATAGGTATCATTCTTGGTTTCCAATTTGGTGGTATTTTTTGCCAATACATAGATGAGGTTCGTGCTTCTATTTGCTTTTACTTTTAGTAATTTCAAGGCCAATTGTGTTGATATTACCTAATTTATTAAACGCTGCTTTCTAAAAGACTATACCAACTCCTATCCCCAAGAGCAATGTATAATAGCACCTTTCCCCAATTTCACTAGCAATAAGTGTCATGATTCTTATTTTTGCCAGACTGGTGGATATCAACTATCTTATTCTTTACTTTGCTTTTATCTGACTCCTGGTGGATCTGACCCACTCGTCATCATGTAGGAGCCGTCCGTGCCGCACATACTAGAGCCGGCGAGGGAGTCCAGTGAGGTTTCAGGACACAAGATCAAGACACAAAAACTGATTGTAAGTCTACTCACTTCCCGTGAGCAATCTGAGCAACCCCTGTCAGACCCACGTTTGTGAAGATTTGCCCCAAGTCTTCTTTCAAAAGTTTTATAGTTTTGACTTGTAAATTTGGGGCTTTTGATCCATTTTGAGTTAGCTGTTGCATATGGTGTAAAGTAAGCGGTTTCTCAGATGTGACGCCAGAAGCACAGGCAACAGAAGGAAAACAGATAAATTGGACTTGGTCCAAAGGACTTGGTCAAGAGAGTGAAGCGACAGCCTCCAGATGGGAAGAAATACCTACAGATTGAGGACTGAGAAGAATCAAGTGTCCGGAATACATGGAGAATTCTTGCAACTCAAAAGTACAAAGACAGATCAGGGGCGCCTGGGGGGCTCAGTTGGTCGGGCGTCTGACTTCAGCTCAGGTCATGATCTCACGGTTCGTGGGTTGGAGCCCCGTGTCAGGCTCTGTGCTGACAGCTCGGAGCCTGGAGCCTGCTTTGGATTCTATGTCTACCTCTCTCTCTGCCCCTTCCCCCTGCTTGTGCTCTCTCCCTCTCTCTCAAAAATAAAATAAAATAAACGTTAAAATAAATACAAGGTCAGACAACAAAACTAAAACGTGGGCAAAGGACCCTCGTAGATGTTTCTGTAAAGAAGACATACGGATGGCCAAGACGCACGTGAAAATGTTCCCGACGTCATTAGCATCAGAACCACAGAATGCACCGTCCCTCCCCCACGGGGATGGCACAGTTCGAAAGGGGCGATCATAGCAGGTGCTGGAGAGGACGAGGACATAGCAGAACCCGACGGATGCTGCCGGTGGGCGCTGGAGGGGACGTGGTGGGAAAGTGAGTTGCTGCAGCCAGGCAGTTCCTCTGAAAGTGACACACGGAGCCATCGCGTGACCCAGGAAGTCCGCCCCCAGGCGTCCATCCAAGAGAAGTGAAAACATCCGTCCATCCGTAGAGGGACGTGCGCTCAGTCGCTCAGGGCAGCATTAGTCACAGCAGCCGGATGTCCATCAGTGGATAAAAATGACGTAGCTTATCCACAAGATGAAATATTATTGATAAATAACGGACGATAAAAAGAAACGATACACAAGAGGGAGGAAACTCAGAACATTATCCTCGGCAGAAAGAACCACACACAGAAGACCGCGGATTACAGCGTTTCATTTTGATGTAATTTCCCAAGCAGGCGAACACCTAGAGACAGAAAGAAAGGAGGGGCTGCCTGAGGCTGGGACCGGGGAGGGTGAGTGGGAGGTGGGAGCTGGAGAGTACGGGGTTTCTTTCTGTGGCGCTCGAGCTCCGCCATCGATGGCGGTGGCATGACTACGAACACACGAGAAACCGCTCAGCTGTGCGCCTTCGGGGGGTGAACCGTATGGTATGTGAATTTTATCCCAAGCACCGTTAGCAAAAAAGGCATCAGAGAGACTGAGGGTCGGGGAAGACGGTCTGGTGTCCCTGGACTGAGGGTTCTGATGAGGTCAGGGCACAGGACAGAAAGGACAGCAGGGGATTGGCTGCCCTTGTTAGGAGCAAAGTTAAGGAGACCACCAGCCGAGGGCGGAGGAGGTGAAGAAACTGAGGATGACCCCCCCCTGCACAGAGAAATCACCAGGAATCACCCAGAAACTGTTGGAGAGCATGGCCTTGAGCCAGCAGCCAACACCCCGCCCCCAGCAGTGGGGGGCCTGGTAACCCCGGCCAAGCTGCAGGGTCCCAGCTGGGGGGTGCGGTGCAGGGCCTGGACCACCACGCCCTCCATCCGCAGCCAGCGCCCAAGCTCAGCACTGGCACTTGCCATTTGCATTGTTCGGTCTCTCTCTATCCTTTCACTTCCTTTGCCTAAAGGTAAGCCCAGTTCCCAAAGCGAGCGGCTGAGTCCTCCCTCCGCAGCTCCGTTGTTCACCACCTGCACCCGCACCCACAACCGTTCTGTTCAGCAGTGTAGCGCCTGTGCGGTTTGGGGCTTCCGGCCCTAAATGTCCCC
>PITB01036278.1:0-11656 GCA_004024585.1 Paradoxurus hermaphroditus | reverse complement strand
GCGCTCCCAGCCTACACCGCACAATTTAGCTCTAATTACACGCTCAGATCATTCGCTGCTGCTTCTTACGTCCTCTCCCCTCATTCAGATGGCAGACCAAACCGTGGGGACTTTCCACAGTACAATTCTTGACGAGACCTGGTAGTTGACGGTTTGGGTCGGTGCCAAAGAGAAGACAGCCACCGACGGGGATACACGTGCCACCGTCGTTAACCAGACACTACTGCAAACAACTCTTCCTAAGTAGCACCTTGACCTCTTCCTTCCCTTCTTCCCGGACAGCAAAACACCCCACGATGTCTGGGCCAGGGTTATCACCCCCCACCATCCGCACCAGCTAACTGCAAAGTGACGTTCCAAGGGACTGCCCTCCTATTCGCTGCGAGTCAGCTGGGGACACGTGGCTGGGAGCAGTGATGGCCTCAGTCAAGGCGTCTGCAGGCAGATCCCCGTGCCTGTTTGGGATTCCGGTGCGCGCACCCAGGACGGTCCACCTTTGCGGCCAGACTTTCCGGAAACTAACTGGTCAGGGAGGCTTCCAGCAAGGCAGGGAAGGAGAGCCTAGACCGGAAGCTGACTCAGAGCAGACCTGCCACGGCAGCTGCGGGCCTCAGCGAAGCCTGCCCGGCTCCCGGCCCACACTGGAGCAGCTGGGAGGACAGCATTCCCGGAACCTGTGTGATGACCTTGAGGTTCCCACCGAGCTGGCACTACAAGGCAGCTAAAATGCCAAATGTCACTTCAGAAAGAAGGCGGGATGGAGATGAAGGGCTCCCGTCTGCCCTCCATTCACGCGCTTCCAGGCAAACCCTTACCATCCCTCAATGCGTAATTCCGCCCAGAATTCTGCTGAAGGAAACCTCGCAGCTTGCTCACGTGTATTTTGCAATAGGAGAAATCGACGATGCCCGCGTTGCACTTTTTTTTTTCTTAAGCCTGAAGATGCTTACACACACATAAAAACTGGATTATAAACATGTTCATAACAAACTTTACCAAAGATTTTCCCACACTGAGATGGTTTCAAAATGTATGCCAAACCTACAAACATTGGTGTTTCTTCAGTAACGAGCCTGGCTTTCCAAGCTACCCCTGCTGGAAAGAGTCCGGCAAGGAAGAGTGAGCATGTGGCTATTCCATGAATGTTCCCAGGACACTGGGGTCCATTTAATACACCGAAGCAACAATTTATCAGATAGGACCCGAGAGTCCAACAGCACGGCCCCTCTCACATATGCTAAACGGCTCCCCCAAGACTAGTCTATGGAGTAAGAATCTGCGTGATTAATTAAAGAACTGGAACGGACGGAACTAACTTGAGGGCACCCTGCTGTAGGAGAGGCCGGGGCGCGCGCTTTAATTACAAAGTGAACATTGGGATGAGCGGCGTTCGGAATTGAGCACTTAAAACTAACGCCCGTGATTCAACTTCCTTGCTAACCTCGTGCACAACAGGTGTGGGAATTGTTTCTGTTATTTCCACCCTCCCTCACTTGAACTTGGCCAAATGTTCCACAGTGAATTATTCTGCGAGTTTTAGATTAATCGCCAAAGGAAGAAAATCAGGGTTAAGGGTTTCTTGCTAAACATTAAGGTTTCGGGGCTTGTCAGGAAAGAACAAATCCATCCACGGTACATTTCACAAGCAGAAAACTCATCTGAGCCTCAAAGATCTGAGATGTTAATGTTGCCAGACTAGCCAAGAATTGCCAAGTATGATACTGAACTCATATGCGCATTAAAAAATACTCCTTGTTTATAAACAATCTTCCATATGCGTTGGACAGAAAAGTACTAAGTTACCATTAACTGTCTGACTTCTGCAATCTGTCCTTAATTGCTATTTTCAAGTAAAAATTATTCCATTAAATTTATTTCCAAGGCTCTATATCAAACCCATTTATAAGAACGTTTCTATTTCCCAATGAGACGTCAAACAATTTACCTAATGGTTCCATTTACATAGGATTTAACTTTTTATGTAAACATTTTAGATTAAGTAAGCCTCTCTTATGCATTGCTTATTATTTTAAAACATACATTCACTCTGTACGAAAAAGAACAAAACTCGTCTCTCCCCTTTCCACCCCCTCCCCACTCCCCAGGAATCTAGTTTTTTTCAAGGGCTGCAGTTTAGAAGTTTAGGTCTAAGCTCTCGGAACAAATAGAAATCCTAATAAAAGCACACACCACGGATACACGCACGATCTAAAGTTTGTGTGTTTGATGTTTGGTCTCTACATAGGTCTCCGCTGTAGGGAATTTTGCTATTGGCCCAAATTATACTGTCAGTCAAACATGGGGCAAAAAATTAATCTAAAGATACTTCATGCGGGCCCATCCGGAAGTACCTTCTTTTAGATAATAAATAGCAAAGTCCTAGCTAAGTGATCTATGACAGTGATGAACCAATTCATTCTTCCAAACACTTAAAGGTGTTTCATGATGACCTTTCCACAAGTTTCTGGAAAGAACACAAAAACACATTTATGAGAACCATCTGAAAGTGGAGAGCAATTGACAAATAATTCCACATTTACAGGGAAATCATGAAAGCACGAAGGCCTGGTATAGTGAAAGTTTATAGCAATTGTATCTCCGACGTGAGGCGCACACAGAACTCCCCCTAATGTTCCAGACTTTGGACAAATGAACTATTAGTGCCACTGTTGCCAGGAAAAAAAAAAAACTGTCATGTTTTATGAAGTATTGTATTTAAAAATTCAGACCAATTCCTGAGTTTCTTCCGTCTAGCGACATACCCCAGAGTTCACTATACTTACTCTCCAGCGTGGGTCTGGTTTCCGGTTTTGCGAGGAGTCTGTAAAGCGTACAGATGGTAGTGATCTGCGGCTGACTTCAAATCCTGACGACTGCCGCTTTCTTCTCTGATTTCCCTCGGTGCCAAAGCCGTCCTTCTTTTCCAGAGTTACTGCATGTTCACTGAAGCTGCTGTCAACATTTTATTTCGTTCGGCATTTCGGGCTTCCTGATCGCTAACTCAAACGTTAAAGATAGCCATCCTCTGTATATTTTTCAATCTTCTTTTTTTTTTCCTCTTTTCCCCTCGATGGAAGGGTGCTGGGTTCTCCTGAAGCAGCACCGAGGTTTAAAGTTGGACGTGTTCAGATCGCATTAAAATAAGCACTAATGCAATTCATTTCTTCCTTCAGATGTTTCTTTCCTCCCCTGGTTGCTCTGGCCGAGTTAATTTTCCCACACTCTCCTGTAATGGTGAAGGGCTTGTCTGGGCAAGTAAGATAACACTTGGGCAGGAGATTAAAAGCCCACACTGAAGTCATTAAGTACCTGCGGGGTTGGGCCCTGAAATTCACTCAGCACAGTCTCCAAACACCGTCACCTTGACTTGAAAAGGAACTGGAGAATCGTAACAACTAAGACAATCTCCTTTGGGCACCGCCAGGCCCTCAAAACACCTGTTTTTTATAAAAAAACAGTGCTTCAGCTCAGAGGCCAGAACAAGGAGGAAACGCCTTACTTTTATCCCATTTCACCTTGAAGTATGTGAACAGTGCACCACGGTCGAGGTCTGTGACTAGGGTGGCCCCAAGTCCCGTGCCACCCAGAACAGCTCCCCAACACTGCCTCCCGTCCCCAAAACTGTCCTGCTTTCATCAATACTTGGTTACCTTGTCTATAGCTTTTGGCCTCAGTTCTGGAAAGTTCTTTACAGTTGCCGTGTGTGTCTGAAAAACACCTCTACCCCCAAAAGCACAGGTTTAAATAACTACTTAGCCATTCAGACTGTTAACTACTTACACCTCGTGGGGGCGCCTGGGCGGCTCAGTCAGCTAAACGTCCGACTCTTGCTTTTCGCTCAGGTCATGAGCTCACGGTTTATGGGATCAAGCCCTGAGCCTGCTTGGGATTCTCTCTCTCCCTCTCTCTCTCTCCTCCTCCCGCTGCTTGTGTTCTCTCTCTCTCAAAAGTAAGTAATAAACATTAAAAAAGAAGAGGAACTCGCACCTGCCTTTCACTTACACTGAGGCGTTCTTACGCCAACTCATAAAAACATTTACTTTACTGTACGCGTTTGGGTATATTTTTTTTCCTTAATATAAATCCTAAAAAAGCCACCTTCACACCTTACTGAAATGTTCCTTCCAAAGGACAAGGCGTGGTCAGATCGTTCCGTCTAGAATAATTCTGCTGCGGGTGTGATAAGGTAGCATCTTCCCTTCTTCCATTTGCTGCCTGAGTGGAACACGAAGGAGAAAGTAGCAACACAGTCCTCTTTTGACATTTTTAAAAGAAATGGAATCTTGGGGATTTTCCATAAATAATAATTATTATAAATAGAAGGCATAAAGAATAATAAACAGAAAACCTTGTCTGGGTGTTGGGAAAGATGACAGTCTCCAACTTTTTTTTTTTTTTTTTTTGGTCTTTGAAGAACTTAAATAAACCTCGTAGCCTAAGAAAACGCAGATATCAGGGGAAACCGGGTAAAACTGAAAACGTCAGGAAAGAAAAATCCATCAGAAAGCTGAGGGATCTGGAAAATGACTTCCTAGGAAACGAACACCGCCTGCGGAGGAAGCGTCCCCTCCGAGGCGCGCAAACGGCAGCCGCGGGCCGCGCTCTCCGTGCTGTCTCCCCGCCGGCCTCACCGCCTCATGATCCCGGCGCGACGACTCCAGGCTGGCTTTTACTCTCCCTCCCAGGCTCCGGCCTCACGGGGCCCACGACGAACATCTCCACCCAGACAGATGTCCTATGTGTCTGGCTCAGGCTCCAGGGCTTTTGGCTTCAAAACTTACTGCTGCCTCCGCATTCCGTATTTGTAACAAGGCTCAAGCGCCAACACTGTCTTCCTCCCGCAAAGTCCCATAAATGCTGTCTCCAGAATGTTTCTGCGATCTGTCTCCTGTGAAGCCTCATCCTCTCTTCCGCCCCCAACCGGGACCAGCCGGCCCCTGTGTGCAGGAGACTCGGCCCACCCTGCCATGCCCACGGCCAATCCCACCCCGAGGCAGGAGACCTTCAGCCGAAGCCGGCTCTACCCCGGAGCCTGTAGCAGGCGGCACAGACGGACGGTCCCTGTCTAAGGTCCCGACTTTGATCAAAGCTCCTAGCTCCCTAAGCCCGGCCTGCCTCCAGCCCTCAAATAACAGGGCTTCACCTCCAGGCCTCGCTCCCAAGCTCTGTTCTGGTGTGGTAATTACCCGGTCCGCTGGGCTCCTCCTGGGTCTGGGCCTCCTGCCGGTTCCCTCATCTCCAGTTCACGCTCGGAACCTGTCAGCCCCGCCGCACCGTGTTCTTACCCAGAGTTAACCAGTTGTCTGAGGGCCTAGAGATCGCCACACATCAGAAACCACCTGTCGGCTCCGAGGCGATGTTAACTCCCACCGAGCAAAACCCAGAGCCGGAAACCAGGCGCTCGGCAGAATTCCGTTTGCTCCATCTGGGCCCTGACGTGGGTTCTGGGCTCCTGTTCTAGCCTTGGACACACCACAGGCTTCGGCTTATTTTGGCTCTGAGTTGACTGGTCTCACCCTTGTTACAGGACCGTCTGGACATTCTGTATTTCCCATCCTCATTCCTAACCTTCCAATTCTCCCAATAACTATGGCGGTTTGCTCCCGGTTGGTCCTGGTCTAGGACAAAGGAACCACTCCCCACCCTTTGCTCCCCGTCCCTGCCTCTGACCACCAGTGTCCACTGCCTACCTAAAACCTACCCTCCCTTTTTCTAGTTTACGGGACCCCCAGCCATTGATCTCTCAACAGATAGGCCTTGCTTGGGCCCTCTGGAAAGGATCATGGAAAATCTCATTTCTTTTGGCCAGTGGCTGATATGAGAGGGGTATGACCTCTTCATGGATAATTAAATATAAGAAGTCTTCTGAGAGGAATTTCTGTTCCAACACTTTTTAACGATCGCCAGGAAAAAGCCTGTGTGAACCCTCTGCCTCGAATGCGCAGTAAATATCTGAAGCCACGGCAGCCGCTTTGAGATTAAAAGGCAACAATGGAGGATACAGGAGACAACAGTCTAATGACACTGGAAGAGAAGGACAGATGGGGCCTGCGTTCTTGACAGCATCATTGGGCTACTTCTCTAGCTCTTGCCTGTCCATCCCAGGTTCCTTGTTATATGAGTCAAATAAATTCCTATCTGTCTTGAGCTAGTATTAGCCAGGCTTTCTGCTACAGGCCACCAAACACCCTTCCCCTAGTAGAACGGACACACGAACTGCATAACCTTCTAGAAAGACTGTACCGAGTGTCGGGGCCCAGGCTGGCTTGGTCGGCATCCCCCATTTCCTTCTCCCTTCATCTCATTCAGTCTCTCTCCTCTCCGGTTTGCTTCATACCAAAGGGAACAGCAAGGTAGCATTTTGCACTTGGCTCCTACATGTGTTTTCTTTAATGTGTACAATACTTGCGAGGCTCGAGAGGGACGTCGGTGGAAACGGGAGTGGGGAATTGCATGCGTTGGACTCTCCGTGAACAGCTAATAAAAACTGTCAAAATCAACTTCATCCCCAATGTGGAAACTAGTTAAATGTTTACAGTAACGAGGTGAACACGCAATCAAGAAAAAGGTGGCTAAATGGCAGTAAGAGAGACGGGTGGCATTTTAACGTACCGTAGGTCCCGCGTCCCCCAACCTAGGTCAATGGTGGTTTTGAAAACACAGCCCACTGGCCTGGTGTGGGTTCTCGGTGCTGGAAGGGCCAGCACAGAGCTTCCTTCCAAACAATTATGGTATTTGTTTGGACCTGTCTGGTGGAGCCCTGAAGGACTGGCACAAAGGGCTTATCTTTGTTTCACCTAATCCAGAAGCTTCCTGGGTGGAGGAGTACCCAAGAGGCGTCTGTTAAGCATATTAAAGGCAAATGAATTATCTGCTGCCGTAGGAGAAAGGGACACTCTTTAGAACGAGTAACAGATACACCAAAAAGCCTGGGAGAAAAGGCTGCGAGTGACGTACTTTGGGAAATAAGGACTTTGAAAAGCTCCCACATGTGACTCAAAATCTAATAGCTCATACACGTGCCCAGGACAAGGTACATCCTCAGAAAAGACCCGAGAAGGCCCTGACTTCTCACTTCTACCTGACTTCCAGGCTCTGAGCAAGGAGGAAATAAAGGGTAAGGCAGAGCTGTAAACTGCACGGTTGAGTGGGGCTTTTAAAATTTATTTATTTATTTTGCGAGAGAGAGAGAGCGCACAAGCAGGGGAGGGGCAGAGAGAGGGGGAGAGAGAGAATCCCAAGCAGGCTCCGCACTGCCAGCGCAAGCCCTATGTGGTGCTCGAACTCATGAACCGCGAGGCCATGACCTGAGCTGAGATCAAGAGTGGACACTCAACTGCCTGAGGCACCCAGGTGGCCCCCGCACAGCCGAGGGCTGAAGGCATGCCCAACACACACAGCCTACTATGTGTTTTTCTTTTCCTTTTTAAACTGTTCTCCTTCTCCTTCTCTTCCTCCTCATTATTTATTTCTCTTGTTTGTTTAAGATATTTAAGGAAATCTCTGTCAAATTACGAGCTGATCACTAAGCTTTCAGTGACCTTACGTGACCAAGAATACAGACTTCACAAAATTTGTTCAGAAAAGTCACTAAACCACAAAAAGCAAGAATAACCTATGAAAGAGAGACAATCTGATTTCCAAAGTAGCCACATCACAGTATTCGCAAAATCCAGTTTTCAACAAAATGTTATAAGGCATACAAAGATACAGGAAATATGACCCATACATAGAAAAAAAAAAAAAGAAATTAACAGAAACTGTCTCTGAGGAAGCCCAGATATTGAACTTACTAGACAAACTTTAAGTCAATTATTTTAAATATGCTCAAAAACCTAAAGGAACCCATACACAAAGAACTAAAGGAGAGGTGCGTGGGTGGCTTAGTCGGTTAAACATCTGACTTCAGCTCAGGTCATGATCTCCTGGTTTGTGAGTTTGAGCCCTGTGTCGGGCTCTGCACTATCAGAGCAGAGCTTGCTTAGGATTCTCCCTCTTTCTCTCTCTCTCTCTGCCCCTCCCCCACTTGCACTCTCTCTCTTGCAAAACAGTAAATAAACTTTAAAAAAAATACTAAAAGAAACCATGAAAACAATATCTCACTGAATAAAAAATATCAATAAACAAGAAGAAATCATAAAAAGAGAGAGAGAGAGAGAAATATTAGAGTTGAGAAGTACAATTGGAACTGAGTTCAACAGCAGATATGGGCAAACAGAAGAAAGAACTGGTGAATCTGAAGATAAATCAATTGAAATTACCCAATCTTAGTAGCAAGGTGGAAAAAAAAAATGAACAGATCCTAAGAAATTCAAGGGACACCACAAGCATACCTACATAAACATAATAGGAGTCCCAAAAAGAAAGGAAAAGAGGTAGAAATAACATGTGAAGTAATAATGGCCAAAACATTAATCTACATATTCAAGAAGCTCAGTGGACTCCAAGTACGATAAACTCAGAGAGGTCCACATTGCAATCAAAGTACTGCAAAGCAGAATTTCAAAAGTAGAGAGAAAAGACTTGCCACATACAAAGGATCCACCATAAGATTTTTTTTCTTGTTAGAAATCAGGGAGACCAGAAGGCAATGGGATGACATCTAAGTGCTAAAAGAAAAAAAATACCATCAACCAAGCATTCTATATTCAGCAAAACTATCCTTCGAAAATGACAAAGAAATTAAGCATTCCCAGATAAACAAAAACTGGGAGAGTCTACTGCTAAAAAACTAGAAGTGCTACAGAGTCCCTCTTGTCGAAATGAAAGGAAACCAGCAATAACCTGATTTGCATGGAGAAATAAAAACACTAGCAAAGGATAACTACACAGATAAATATAAAAGTCAGTATTCATGTATATTCATTTATTTCCTTTTCTTCTGTCACCTAAAAGGCAACTACATAAAACAATAATTATAAAATCTATGTCAAGGAGCACACATGGTATAAAGATGTAATTTTTGACAACAAAGCCCATATGCACAAGAAAACAATAAACCCGCAACAGGATAAGAGGCTGTGTTCCTAAAGCAGTGAATGACAACAATCCCTAAGAGAAGACATCCTCTCCTTTTGGCACATCCTTTCTGCTTCACTCGTCACCTGGTTGGTATTTACACGCATTTGAATTTGCAGCTCCCATGTTTAAAACTTCTAGATGAAACACACTTCTGCCTATGGACCCCAAATGGTTCTTCATTTCCTAGCAAATAAAATTCAAACTTCTTGATCTGACAACATAGACCTGAAATATTTGTCTTGTTTTCATCCTTTTGGCTTCACCTCTAATAGCTCTGTTATTATGATACATTCTACATTCCAGATAAACAGAACTGTTGACTAGTCCCGTTTCCAATCTTCCCATGCTCATTCCCTACCTGGCTTAAACTTTACTGAAGCTTCCCCAGGGCTAGCTGGAACGACCTTCCCCAGCTCTGTAAGTGTGAGGTCCACCCGGCCTGAGTCCAGTGGTATTCCTTTGTCCATCCCCCACCCAGAAGCCATCTCTCCCTCTTCTGGACTCCTCTACCACTTCGACCGTACTTCTCTGATTATATGGATTGCTTTCTATCTGGTATTTAGCTGCGGTGGACATTTCTTACTGTTCTTTTTAGATTGTCAGAGAGTCATCTCTGAAACTTACAAAGGTCGCCTGAATGGAAATCTGAGGAATCTTAGATAAACTATTTTGTTTTCTATGTTCAGTTTCTTCATTAAAATAAATGAAACAACATCCACTTTATGAGATTCTTGTGAGAATTTAATGCCATTACTCGTAATCATTAAAGTTCATTTTACAGATGAATTGTATCTGTGAAGTTCATATTTTAGCCTGGGATCAGAGTCCACAATCATATTTATGCCTACACTATTTATGTATGTATATATATATGTTCACTAAATTTTTGTGGACTAAACGAACATGCTAATTCTGTGATGAGATGTAGTCAAATAATTTAAAATAATTAAGAGGCATTTTTATTAATGATTTTTAGCACCCTATCCACAATCACTACCAAAGGTAATCAATACAAGAATTTTTAATAGATGACTCACTTTGACTTTTAACACAGCAATTTTATTACAAACATGACTTTTTTTGGTATCCCTCAAGGTAAACATTTTCTGAACCCAGAGCTATTTTTCACAATTCAATAATCAAGTTGTCAAACGAAAGTGAGAGAAGAAAAACTGACTGCATTAGGTATGGTGAAAGTATTCCAAATTTTTTTTTTAAGATTTTTAATATAAAAAGATTAAGTGAGGGACGCCTGAGTGGCTCAGCTGGTTGAGCGTTCGACCCTTGATTTCAGCTCAGGTCATGATCTAGGGTCGTGGGATAGAGCTTTCAGCGTGAAGCCTGTTTAAGATTCTCTCTTTCTCTCTCCCTCTACCCCCTCCAGCTCGCACTTGCTCTCTCTCTCTCTCTCAAATAAAAAAAATATATAAAAATAAAAAGAAGATTAAGTGAGTAAAACTGATTTCATAGTAAAATAAAGCAATTGTTCACCTTGGTTTCACTCACCTACAGATGTCAGGCAACTTAAAGAGGGAAATGAATTCACAGGTTTGTTTCTCTAAGAAATCAACTGTTGCTTTCCTGAAGACATTTTTCAGCACCAAATATTCAACTGGAACTCTCTAAGACAGGTTAGGAGTGGAAGAAGACAGCAGAGCCAGGGTGGATAGGTCAGTTGAACATCTGACTCTTGATTTTGGCTTGGGCTGTGATCTTGTGCTTTGTGGGCTGGAGCCCTGCAGCGGGCTCTGCACTGCCAACAGAGCCTGCTTGGGATTCTCTCTCTCTCCTTTCTGTCCCTCTTGCACTGTCTCTCTAAAACAAACAAACCCAAAACCAAAAAACAAAACAAAACAAAAAGGGTGGAAGAAGACCAAAAAAACGACTGCCATCCTAATAACTATCTGCGAAGGTGTGTCTCTTTTTCAGAGATTTATGTTCCTTGAATACACGACAAATATAAACTCACCAAATTGAATAATGAATTTATAGTCTTAGATTAGAAATTGGAAATGGGTATAGATGAAATTAAAGAACTAAACGATTTCTTCTCAAAATGTTATACCTATACTATGTAAAATTGTTATTATGATTTTATATATCTATCTGCATACATATATAAACATAGATTTGCACATATTAACACAAATTTATTATATACATTTTATGTTTATATAATGTGTCGAGGTATTCATTAGTATGCATCGATATACACTGAGGGAAACAAAAGTACAGAACTCTGAGTCAACTATAATTATTAGAAAATACATCGGCGAGGTGAATGCAGTTTTGTTTCAAGGCTGAGCACGTGGCCACAGCGGAGAACCTTTAACCTAGTCAAGCTTCGCTATTTAAAAGGTGCCCTGGGAACGAAGGGGCTTCAGCCAAGCACTCCCTAAAAAGGGCAGGGGGAAAATTATTTTTCCTCCTCTGCAGTTTGTGGCGGCTAGGATGAGACCTGCCGAGAGACTCCAGTCTTTCTGGAACCTGTAGCCGCAGCCTCCTGGGAAACCCGCGGAAGACGCACAAGCTGAGAATTCTCGCCGGAGTCAGCTATTTGTGGTGCTTGCTTGCTCGAGGGAAGAAGGGCAACTTCAAGAAACAACCCACAACACATCCAGCCAAAATGACGAGA
>PITB01036277.1:0-11513 GCA_004024585.1 Paradoxurus hermaphroditus | reverse complement strand
GAGAGAGAGAGAGAGAGAGAGAGAGAGCGAGAGAGAGAACAAGCAAGGAAGGACAGAGAGAAGGAGAGACAGAATCCCAAACAAGGTCCAGGTATCAAGTTGTCAGTGCAGAGTTGGACGCAGGGCTCAAACTCACAAACCAGAAGATCACGGCTTGAGCCGAGATCAAGAGTCAGACTTGTAACCTACTGAGCCACACAGGCATCCTTCAATTTCCTCTTCTTATAAAGACACACTCTTGGGCACCTGTGTGGCTCACTCAGTTAAGCATCCTACCTCAGCTCAGGTCATGATCTTACAGTTCGTGAGTTTGAGCCTTTGTTGGGCTCTGTGCTGACAGCTCAGATCCTGGAGCCTGCTTCAGATTCTGTGCCTCCCTCTCTGTCTGCCTCTTCCCCACTTGCTCTCTCTCTCTCTCTCTCTCTCTCTCAAAAAAATGTTAAAAATAAGAATAAAAAATAAAGACACACTCATACTGGATTTTAGCCCATTAGACTACATCTGAACTCAATTATGTGCAAAGACTCTATATCCATATGAGGTCACATTCACAGATACTGGAGGTCACAGTTCCAAGGCCTTTTGTGGCTTTCGTGGACTCTAGGTGGCTTAAAGCAACAAAAGTTTATTTACCATCCACATCTCATTTGAGGGAGGGTTTGGAGGGTCTCCACCTAGTGGTGACTTCAGAACACAGGAGGGGTTTGTTTTGTGTGTGTGTGTGTGTGTGTGTGTGTGTGTGTGTGTGTGTTCTCCATTTTGTGACTCTTCAATCTCGCTGATGGACAGAAAGCATAAGGGGGCTTTCACCTGGGTGGATAGTCGCCTTGAGCCAGAAGTCCCACAGACCACTTCTGCACTTATATTTTTTGGGTGAGGACTCATCCATGGGTCTCATCGATGTAATGCTAACTGGACAGTTGGCTTCTCTGCAACAACTCTGGAAGGCAGAGCACGACTCTTGTGGCAGCCAGCTCACTCTGGTGCAGCATGCCATGGCACCAGTCGTGGAAGCTGAATAATCAGGAATCGTTTCTTAAGGAAAAAATATTTATAGAGCTTCTGCCATTGGCCAGTGCTGTTTTCAGCCCTTGGAATTCAGCCAGGAACCAAAGTTCTTGCCCTCAAGAGGCTTACATGTTTATGGAGGAGACGGATAATAAACACGTTAAGTACTATTTTACAGAAATTCACCTCAAACCAGTAAAAAAGCAAAAAAGAAAGAAATGGGGCAGTATTGACTAGCTCCCGTATTAGTTATTCGGGTATTCCAGGGGGTGATCCGGCTTCAGCAACTGTCTCGGTATCGCCACCACCCTTGATAGGAGGGGGCCTCTGCCCCTCCCTTTCTGCTATGGCTTCATTCTGCGGTCACTCACGCATCTATAGGTGGGAAAGATGTTCCTTACAGTCCCCAGTCCCATATTAACTCAGGAGAGACTCTGATTGGCTCCGCCTGGGTCACATGCCCATCTTTGGTCCAATCACCATGAGTCCATGACGGTAGCAGCAAGAGCACTAGTCACCACTGAGGAGTGTGGGAGGGGAGGACAAGTCTGGCCTGACAGTCCAGTTAGGACCAAGGACATGAGTTGTGGAGAAAGTACCCCACATCAGGCGATTACCAGGTAAGGAAGGAAGTGGAGGAGTGCTCAGGTGACAATAAACGGTAGATCTCTCAGTCCGTGTCCACTGTGGTCCACGTTTCGACCAGAATCGAAACACACCCACTTGCATGAAACGCACGCAGCCCCAAAGTGGCCCCACTTGGGGGGTTCTTGGGTGGCTTAGTAGGTGAAGCTTTCAAATCTTGATTTCAGCTCAAGTCATGATCTCACAGTTCATGGGTTCAAGTCCTGAGTCGAGTTCCGCGCTGACAGTGCAGAGCCTGCTTGGGATTCTCTGTCTCTAGCTCTGTCTCTGTGTCTCTATGCCTGTACCCCTAAAAATAAACAAACTGTTAAAAAATGCCCCACTCGACACAAAAGCAACTCTTCATTTACCCTCCACTCCCATAAAAATCAAATCCATATGCCAGTGTCTAATGAAGGAACTCTGAGCAGGGTGTGAGGTGAACAAGGCAAGGTGTCAGTCAGATGTCCAAAACCTACAGCCCAGAGGCAGCTGAAACCATGCTCTGCACACTGCAATAGAGCCTGTTGACTGTCTACACCACAGACATTCCCATTCTCTTTCTTCTGACTAGAAAGCCTGCGTCCCACAAAAAAAGCTGCTAATACTCATTTTCCCAGCATTCCTTGTGCCTACAGGTATTCACGTGTCAAACTTTTGGTCACAAAGACATAAGGGGCGAGTTCATACTTTGGTGTTCCAGAAAAAGATTCTTCCCCATAATAAAAAGAGAGTGGGACATAAGGAAATCCTCTTAAAGTGCAGGGTGCGTCTGCCTGGCCTTGGAAACAGCTGACCAAGGCCTAAAAGTCAACAAAGAGGACAATGGAGCAAGCGAATAAACCGTTTTTTATGACCATGTTGAGTTATCATATCGGTTCTGGCACTGCTCAGCTCCAGACTTCTTGCTTTGTTAGAAAATTAAATATTCTTTGGTTATATCCACTGTTGATCCAAATTCCTTTTTTTAATGTTAATTTATTTTGAGAGTGAGAGAGCATAAGTGAGCAGCTGAGGGACAGAGAGAGAGGGAGACAGATAATCCTAAGCAGGTTCTGTGCTGTCAGCACAGAACGCAATGTCCGTGGATCCCAGGAACCATGAGATCATGACCTGAGACAAATCCAAGAGTCAGACGCTCGACCGACTGAGACACACGGGTGGCCCTGATCAAGACTCTTGCCTCACTGTTCACTAGGTGAACAGACTGTACAGTGAAGTTTAGAGGCAGTACATGCCACCCAGGGGAGAATTGGAGCATAATTCAAAGTCACCGAAACAGGCAACACACACACCTTGCTCACGTGATTCAGTCTTGACTTACAGCAAGGGAAGAGATCGAGTGCAGAAGATCCAGCCCCCACCACTGGCAGATCTACTCCACAGCCAACACTGGCCATGTAAACTGCACACACCCCACTTTATCCTGCACTGGAAGGACCCAGACCGCTCCCCTAGGGGGTCTGAAATTCAGAAAGCTAGGGAGTTACCTGTGGGCCATTGATGCATGCACTTAAGTAGAACAAGGGAGGACTGGGGCACCTGGGTGGCTCAGTCAGTTAAGCGTCTGACTCTTGATTTGGCTCAGGTCGAGATCTCACAGTTCATGGTCTCCAGTCCCTCATCGATGCTGGGCTGACAGCATGGAGCCTGTTTGAGATTCTCTCTCTTCAGCTCTCTCTGCCCCTCCCTTGCTTCCTCTCTCTCTCTCAAAATCAATAAAAAATAAACTTAAAAAAAAAAAAGAGGGAATACTCATTAAGTTTGAAACAGAGAAACATATTTCCCCACAAGACAGGAAGCGCAACACAAGCTGTGAGGGCTCCTTACCTCTTGCTAAGCTGTTCTTCCATGCCCAAGGCGTGTACGTATGCAACTGACTTAGTTCGGAAAGACTGCACAAAACACTGACTGCTGTTTCGCAACAATTCTGCTAATGGCAGCTCAAAGTTGGCATTCTAACTGCCGACATCTTGGCACTGCAGTGCGTTTGACACAAACATGGCTGCCTCTAATCCTCTTCTCTGACAGTTAATTCCCCATCTTGAACTCCAGGTCCTACCTGAAGGGGGTTTAGAAGAGGATTTCCCTTCTGGGGTTGTTCTGTTTTAACGTCCGGTAGATGCTTCAATTTCTTCCAAGGTCCATGAAGGTAGCCTGTAACACCGGAAATCTTGACAACTCCTGGTTCTTGAATCTGAATTCTGCGTCTGTTTGGTGTCCTTGTGTTAATTTTAAAAAGCTAATCCTCTCGATGGATAAATTAGAAAGAAAAAAACAAGAATGTCGTCTGAGCAGATCCATTCCTCAGAATGCTAGAGTGGATGAGTATCATTTTTCAGAAAAAATAAAGATGGGTCTCAGGGCGCCTGGGTGGCTCATTAGGTTAAACTTCTGATTTCAGCTCAAGTCATGATCTCACAGTTCATGAGTTCGAACCCCTCATCAGGCTCTATGCTGATTGCTTAGGACCTGGAGCTACTTCAGATTCTGTCTCCCTCTCTCTCTGCCCCGCTGCACTCACTGTGTCTCTCTTCTCTCTCAAGAATAAATACTTTCTAAAAATAATAAAAAAAAAATGTCTATCTGCGGGTGGAAGCTTCTATGCACCAAGGTGCATGACTTGGCAAGTGAAGTGTGAGGACTTGCAGTGACTCTTTTCTTCTTGCAAAGTGAACCACCATTGATTGCTTGGGCCTCACCTGGAGAGTCTTCCTCTAAGCAATGGTCATCTGAGCTCTGAATCTTGGAGGGGAGTCAACAGAGCAAGGCAAATTGCTGACGGATGTTTCAAAAGTTACCAACGGCTGGTGGGATCAGGGTTACCCATCAGAGAATCTCCAAGCAGAAGACCTGGAGAATGTCTGCATTAATTAACGTCAAGGCCCAAGTAGCTGTCGCCAATCGATCCCAAGATACAGCAACTAAAATAAAACCGAAGTTTGTTGCTCTCCTTTGTGATCCCCATGAAGTAGGATAGTCCAACATGGCAGGTGATTCCCCTCCATGTGGTAAATCTGGAATCCAAACCCCGTTAATCTTCTTCAAAACTTTTTTTAAATATTTATTTATTTTTGAGGGTGGAGGGAAGGTCAGAGACAGATGGCAGGAGGCAGAGAATCCAATGCAGGCTCCGTGCTGTCAGCACAGAGCCCAACATGGGGCTCTAACTCATCAACCATGAGATCATGATGTGTGCTGAAGTTGGATGCTCAACCGAATGAGCCCCCCGGGCGCCCCCAAGCCCCTTTAAACTTGTTGTTCTGCCATAGTTCAGTGGTTGTCAAATCCATGCCCCAGCTAAATAGTGTCAGTATCATCTAGACCTTGTTAAAAATGCAAATTCTCAGGCCCTACCCCAGACCCACTGCATCAAAACTTCTGGAGGTGGGCCTAGCAATCTGTGTTTCAAGAAGGCCTGCAGGTGATTCTGATGCAGGACCACTACTCTGTGGTGTTGCCTGACTTTCATGGTCAAAACTCAGGAAGGACTTGTACCTCTCAAATCATCCCTCCCCTCTAGGAGACAGCCAGAATGGAAAGCCCCTTCGTGTTCAACAACATCAGCCCAGAAGAGACTTGAATTCTGGGCATGCAACATGGCTTAATAGGGTGAGGAACTCTCGTGGAGCATAATACCTTGGGGCACAGATTCTAGAGACAGGCTCTTTAGCTTTCAATACCAAAGTTGCCATGTACCAGCTGTGTGACTTTCAACAAGTAACTTCTTCCTGAGTCTCAGTCCCCTCTCCTGTCATATAGGGAGCATTACTCTTATCAATTTCATGGTGTTACTGAGAGAATTCATGGTGTTATTATACAACACCCTACATATATCAGCTCCCAAAAGAATACCTTAATTATCTTAACATTTTCACTTTGATAGGAGCTATTCGTTCAACAAGATTTGCATTAGATGCTCTTCCTACTGAGTCCTCATGATTCTGTTGTGATAAGTGCATTTTTTAAATAGATATTCATTTTAAACGTTTTTATTTATTTTTGAGAGGAGAGAGGGCAAGTGCCAGCTGGGGAGGGGCAGAGGAAGAGGTGTACTGAGGATTACAAGTGGGCTCTGTAGTGACAGCAGAGATCCAGATGGGAGGCACAAGCTCATGAACCGTGAGATCATGACCTGAGCTGAAGTCAGATGCTTACTGGACTGAGTCACCCAGGCACCCTGAGATGTTCATTTTATTTATTTATTAATTTTTTATTTTTTGAGATACTCATTTTATAAAGGAGGGAACTGAAGGGCACACTGGTTAGGTCACGTAGGTTACAGGAGATGGATGGGAATTCGAACTCAGTCTGATTCACAGAGTCTCAAATCTTTTTTTTTTAACATATCAATAATTTTATTACAGCACATAAGGGAAGTCTAGAGGCTAATTTGGCAGCTCAGCAGTGTTAACAAAGCAGAGTCTCAAATCTTAACCACTTCTCAACACTGGATTTCTAAAATTTCCAGTCTTCTGGGAAGATGGCGCCATCTCATGGCTAGAGGACTGATTTGCGATAGGAATGGTACCGCAGGACTAGGAGAGAAAGTTCTCACCACTCTTTGGAGCCTCTCCCCATAGGGGAAAGGAGGAACACTGTGCCCAGAGGCGGATCCAGCCCCAGAAACAGATGTTCAGACAATTGTGCTCCAATACTTCATCGGGCACTTTAATCCTAACAACTCAGAAGTTGATACTATGATTGCCCCCATTTTATAAACTAATAAAGGCTCATGATAGTAAATGTTCAACATCTCAGATAGGAAACAGCAGAGCCGAATTCAAACTCAAGGCTAATTTTTTTTTCTTGAACTTTGTAATCTATGTTTTCATATATAGATATATTTTAAGTAGTCTTTGCTCCCAACGTGGGGCTTGAACTCATGAGGCCCTAAAGAGTCAGATGCTCTACTGACTGAGCCAGATAAGCACCACTCAAAACCCAATCATCATCTCCCAAGCCCAGCGCCCTGTGCAGCTGAGAGACAGCGTCACCTGGTGGTGGCAAATAAAAAGTAATAGCTAACACTATTTGCCATGTTCCAGGCAGTGTTCTAAGGGCTTAATTTAGATTTAAAGTATCTTGTTTAAACCCTCTTCCTAACCCCAATTATTAATTACCCTTACAGGCAGGTGAATGATAATTACTAACCCCTCCCTGCATTTATTTTACTTTTCTTTCTTTGAAAAAACATTTTATTATGGAAGACTTCGAGCATAATATAAAGGTAGATATATAATCTACTCATCATCATCTGGTTTCAGCAATGATCAACTCATGGCCAATCTCGTCTCACCTATACTCTCAACGATCTCCTCCTCCGACACCCCCCGAAATCAACATTGTTGTGAAGCAACCTCAGACTTTGTTGTCAACATGGTTAGTTGTGTATCCCTAGAATATACCCCATTTTACTGTTGTGGAAACTGAGGTATCCAGAGGTTATATAACCAGACCAAGGTCACTTTGCTGATGGGGTGCAGAGGCTGGATCAATCCCTGCTGCCTTGAACTACGGTGATGCCTCTGGAGTGTGGAATCACTCGGACCACGAAAATACTCTCCCATTTCTTTTCAAAGTTGTCAAATTGCTTCTCAGATTGACAAATTGGAATCCAAATGGGAGAGAGGAAAGGATTGTATCAATGTTAACTTTACTCAAGTGATAACTACAGCAGTTGTACCAGAGAACACGTCTGTACCTAGGAAATACACACTGAAGGATTTAGGAGAAAAGGGCCATGCTGTGTGTAATTGACCCTAAATGATTCGGAAAAAGTATAAGATAGATAGATGAAAGAGAGACAGGACAAATTATTTTGGAAACGGGTTCAGATGATATCCCAAGGTGAATCCGGGTAAAGCATATAATGGATGATTTTATTTTAAGTAGTCTTCACTCTCAACATGGCACTTGAACTGACGATGCCCGAGATTAAGATGTTTATTCTTGAAACTTTTCTGCATGTTTGAAATTACTTCCCTGTAAAAGTTTTAGAATTGAGAAAAGAAGTGATATTATATGTAATCTAGGATCCCAAGTGCGCGAAGTTTACAAACAGGCAAAAGTCGTCTAGATGACAGAGGTCAAAACAGTGGTTTCATTTGGTGGGTTTTGATGGAGCTATGCTATCCAGGGTACCCGCAAAATTCTATTGAATGCCATTGAATTGTACACTTTTAAAATAGTGGTTAATTTGAGGTGCCTGGGTGGCTCAGTCGCTTAAGTGGCTAACTTTGGCTCAGGTCTGACCTCTTTGTGAGTTGGATCCCGCGTTGGGCTCTGTGCTGACAGCTCAGAGCCCGGAGCCTGCTTTCGATTCTGTTTCTCTCTCTCTCTCTCTGCTCCTTCCCGGCTTGTGCTCTGTCTCCATCTCTCTCTCTCAAAAGTAAACATTATAAAAAGTTTTAATACATAAAAATAGATAAAATAGTGGTTAATTTTATATTATGTTAGTTTTACCTTTAAAATAGTGGTGAATTTTACGTTATGTCAATTTTGCCTTGAAAGAAGAAAAAAGAAAAGAGCATGGTAGTACACATAGCCATTTGGTCCAGAAAGTGGAGCTTTACTTTGATATCACTGTTTTTGCTGTATAAGATCGAGAAGTAAGGGAGGTATTTTGGAGTCACACAGCACAGAAGCTGAGGGCTGAACTGACCTTTTCAACTCAAGGATACAAGGGGATGGTCTAGGTGTGGGCCTTGGATTCCCCTACTGTGCTACTGGACGGTGATGACACCAAGTTACTAAAGGTATTTCTTGGCCCTAAAACCCAAGGTCATTTTACACTCCATCAACAGTGCAGGCCATCTGGGGCTGAACGGTGAGCACAGCAGACTGAAGATAGGAGACATAAAGAAGGGACTTTCTCCAGGAGAGAGTGAGCAGGGAGGAGTCAGGATGCCTCCATGGATCCCTGTGGGCAGTAGTTGGGGCTGGATGGAAGGGCACTGGAGGGATCTGCATCCCTTTCCCCCCTCCCCCGTGGTGGGGCAGGAAGCAGAGCTGAAACTCAGGGGGCATTTTCATCAGCCCGGGCCTCCATGTGAGGTCAATGTCTTCCAGGCCCTTGGGAGAGCCCAAGGTGAAGTTCTGCAGAACCAAGGTCAAGATGAGGAAGCGCTCAATGGGGCCAGGCCTTCCCCCAGATGGAGGGGTTTCCCTGAGGGCAGGATGGAGGATAAGTCATTGGGAAAGCCCTCAGGAGCAGTCGGTTGCCCCACCCCCACTCTCTTGGGATATTTGCATGCCCATTTACATAGATTTATGTGTGAGCTGCTTCTTCTAATCGTATCCCCATTACCAGTAACACCAGTGTGTACATGCCACACACACACACACACACACACACACACACACACCCCGTATGTTTCTGTCTGGTCCCGCCTCTTCCCAGCCTGTCCCACACAGTGCATTCCTTCCTCTCTCTTGGTGCCCAGTCTTTGCCTGTTAGCTGTTCTCCATCTTTCTCTGTGTACCTCTGGTGAAGTACATTCTCAACTCAGCCAATTTTCTGAGAAAATGAAATAGTGGCAAAACCTTGCGAAGATGTTCTGGGTATGAGGAATCATGAGAGAGAGGTAGAGGGAAACTGAGATCTCTGGGGTCCTGGTCCTGGACAAATAGGCACAGGCTTCAGACGGAATGAGTCCTGAACCACTGACGTGTAGCCACTGCTCTAAGCTCCTGTGTGGCCTCCACCAAGCAGCCACGCCTGCCCACAATCAGCAGTGAACAGCGTAAGCCTCCCAGACCCAGTGCCCACACCCCAACCCGTGGCAGTTCAGATTGGGCAGGGGACCCATCATGCTTGATAAACATTAGAATAGCACCTCTGCCTCTCATACTCCCTGCAAGATGGGGTCAACCACACAAAAGTGTCCCATCTAGATCGAGCCCTCGGTGTCCACCACTGACAAGCACAGGCTTGTGTCCCCTGGCATCAGCAAGCCTGGGCAGCAAACATGTGTTTGAGCTGGGCCACAGTGCGGACGTCATCCTGCTGACCTGCACCCTCAGCGGGAAAGGGAGGGGCGCCCAGAAATTTGCCTTCTGCAATGCGGTAAAGCGAATGAGAGTTCACAGATATTCATGAACCATTTCTGGGACCATTCAACATCTCTGCCTTGTTGAATTTGGATATGACTTGCTTTGTCCAATGAAGTGAGGACTAAAACGGATGTGTTTCATAGTGTTTCCCTGTTTCTGCCCGTGTCACGATAGGCTCTATTGCCCCCATGTCCGCGAGACTGGGATGGCCTGGGGTGGGCATGTTGTGTGAGCATGAAATTAACTTGTTGGCCTTAAGATGAGATATCAAGTTGTTTATCACAGCCTCACGTGCCCTGACTAACATAGGCCACAACTGTCTGCAAGGGATCGGGCAAGCCCCCTACCCCCCCCAGGCCTTTCTTAGTTCAGCACTAGGGGACAGCATGATTCAATACTAAGACACCTATAATTTTTTAAACAGATCAAAGAGAAAAACAATTTCACCATCATGACAAGAGCTGAAAAGATATTTAAGAGTACTCAAACCAGGGGCACCTGGGAGGCTCAGTGAGTTAAGCATCCGACTCTTGACTTCTGCTAGGTTCATGATCTCATGATTTCTAAGTTCAAGCCCTGCATTGGGCTCAGCGCTGATGGTGCAGAGCCTGCTTGGTATTCTCTCTCTCCATCTCTCTGGCCCTCACCCACTTGCACTCTCTCTCTCTAAGAAAGTAAAATTAAAATGAAAAGTATACCCAAGCCAAAACCTGATCAAAATATTTAAAAATGAAGAATCAGATGTAAAATAGAGGGGTGAGGGGACAACAGTCTTTCTTTAATGTGACTGAAACTTGAGAGAAGTATATAAGATAATAACCATAAAATATCTGGAAAGGGTCATAGCCATCATTAAGCCTAACTGAGAAATAGAAGGTATTCTTACTTTTCTATTTAAGTTAATTTATTCATTTTGAGAGAGAGAGAGTGCGTGCACATGAGCAAAGGAGGGGCAGACAGAGAGAGAAGAGAGAATCCCAAGCACACTCTGCACTGTCAGCACAGATCCCAGTATTGGGCTCGAACACACAAGGACCTGAGGTGAAATCAAGAGTCAGATGCTTTACCGACTGAGCCACCCAGGTCCCTGAGAAAATATTCCTTCTTAAGATTAAGAACAGACAAGATTGTTCACTATCATTACTATTATTTAACGTGATTCTGGAAGTACTGGCCTATAATATTAGGGAAAATATGACAACCGATGGATTTAACATAAGAAAAAATTAAGTCAAAATATCATTATTCGCAGATGCTAACACCAAGAGAATAAGTAGAAAACTGTTATTGATGAAAGTAATACAAGGATATTGACCCATCTGAACAAAAATACTGTACTCAAAAAGCCAACTGACTTCTGATATACTAGTTAAACAATTTATAGTACTATGTTAAGGGTCACCTGGGTGGCTCAGTGGGTTAAAGTCCGATTTCGGCTCAGGTCACGATTTCATGGTTCATGGGTTGGAGCCCTGCCTCCAGCCCTGTGCGGATTTCTCAGGGCCTGGAGCTACTTCAGATTCTGTCTTCCTCTCTCTCTGCCCCTCACCCCTTGAAGCCGGGTGACCCCGGAGCAGTGAGAGGCCAATGAAGACACAGAGCAGCAAGAGGGCTGTGACTGCCATGGTCCTGGCTGTGTCTTCCTTCCATCCTGCTGTTTCTCTTATTGGCTGGCTACTCTGTTGGGTGCCACCTTTGTTTTTCTGTGATCATTGGGGGCCGATGTGCCATAAATCTACTTTAACACACCTCTTGGTAACTCTCCAGTGGCAACGGGAAGTCAAAGATGGCAGGTTCTGAAGAAGCCAGGAAGTTTAGCCTCTCAG
>PITB01036276.1:0-11664 GCA_004024585.1 Paradoxurus hermaphroditus | reverse complement strand
TGAGAGAGTCCAATCAGCTTTGGTCATCCAGAATTTAGTATCTTAGGTTCTGACCAACATGTGCGTAAGTCGATATAGTTCAATGTGATGGTTAATTTTATGTGTCAACTTGAGTGGGCTAAGATATGCCCAGATTGCTGATGAAACATTATTTCTCGATATGTCTGTAAGAGTGTTTCCAGAAGATACTAGCCCTTGAATCAGTAGACTAAATAAAGATGATCTCTCCTGGCCAGTATGGTGGACATCATCGAATCCATTGAGGGCTCGAATACCACACACACACACACACACACACACACACACACATACAAACAAAAAACAAACAAAAAAACAAAGGAAGGGTGAATTCATTCTCTCTGCCTGAGCTGCAACATCACTTTCTCCAGTACTCAGATATCAGTTCTCTGGCCTTTGGACTTGGACCAAGACTTGTACATAATTGACCTTCCCATTTTCAGACCTTTTGAACTCCTACTACTGGTTCCTGTGGATCTCAGGCTTTTTGGTTTGGGTCCCCAAACTGACAGAGATCACCTCCTATTGCAGACCCCTTATATCTGTGCTCCTCTGACAGACAGAAAACTGTGATCTCTCTCTGGATCACTACCAAGTTCTCAGGACGCCCCAAAAATCAAGAAAGGAGGAGAGACACATCTAGTTTTAAAGACCCACAGCAAAGTTTGTCCAAGTGGACACAGATCCAGTAAGAACTGCAAACTCACTGGTCTTGGATGCTGGCTTGAAACAACAGGCTTATAGTACCTGTGTCTGTGTTTAACCCTGTGATTCTTTTAAGACACACAGCACTTTCAGACATCACAACACAAAACAGTAACTCATACACACACACACACACACACACATACACAATAGCAAAAAGGGGTCAAAAGGAATGGCCTGAATCTACTAAGGATTCCGAACAGATAAAAACAAGTAATTAAAACTGAGCACCAAACAGGAAAAAAATATCCAAGAAATTCAATGCAAACAGAGCAAGTTCCAGATCTGGTGCTGACCTACCACAAGACACAGAGGGTGTATGTGGGCACTGTATTTGGTTGAAAGCTGGGATCCCAAACAATGGCAATGTTGGTTCCAACAGGAACCTCCAAGAAAACAATGGAAATAAGTGAAAATTATGCAAATAAAAACAATAAAAAATTTGTTTTTAGATCTTACCATGGAAAGGGAGTCAGCCATCATCACTTGCATATGGCAGAGACTCATAGGCAAGCAGGAAAGTGTGAGAGTTTCATGGCGGAAAGAGAGGGTTTTAGGTACGCTCTTATTGCAGATTGTAGGGATGGGGACGCTGAAGGTGAACTAACTAAAAGGGGGGGGCATCTTATGTTATTGGTTAGAGGTGCATGTTTTGCTCTCTCTTGGTTGGTCCTATGATGGAAATAAGGGGGAAAAATTAGAGCAACTGGAAGTTATTGACCATTGTGGCCACTTGGGGCTGACTGCTGCGGAGGTGGTGGTTTGGCTTCTTGCACTGGTTGCTGCAGAGGTCGGAGTTTATTTTTATATATCGTCTGGTTTTTGTCAGTTTCTATATTCAGTATTCTCTCAAGACTTTGGGGATGACTAAAATGTACTTTGTGACTCTTATCATTGCATAACCCTCTGTTCATAATTGATTATGAGAAACAATATACAATGGAACAAGTTTTTTCCTGTTCTCTGTATAAAGCTGAAGAAGCTGAAACACAGTAACATATTTGCTAATGTTTTGTGAAAGATCCAGTTTCTCATTGCCAATGCATATATTAGAGGGATATGCGTTTTCTCCAAGGTAGGAGAGTCCATGAAAATGAGGTCTCTTAAAATACCATAGGAATTGATGCTCAGTATTTTGTGGTACAGCACGAGAAGTAAACTTAAAAACTGCTGAAAGTAAACTGAAGGAACAATAACAGAGTATCTGTAGAAGGTACATTAAAAACTTATAGGGTCAGAAAGGGTGAGTTCCTCAATGGAGAAGGGGAGTATAGAGGAAAGAAAGACGATAAAGTGGTGAGTAGTGGTTTTGCTATGCAAGAGAGAATGTAATTTTTAATTATTAGATGATGGTAGTGCTTAGGTGCCATAAAAAATAAAATCCAACTTTTAAATTGGTATATTTGAGGATTAAAAAGAAAAACTCTGTTCTCTGAGCTCTGTTTCCAGAAAAGAGATGAATATGGTCTCTAACACTACAGGATACATTAATTTAAAATGTATCACATGTTCCAAATATTCCATATGTGAATTTGACATGATGATTGCATAGGGTAGAAAACAAACTTGAAAGTAGATAATTGCTCAATTAAACAAAAATAGACTACCTTACCTCATCTCTCCCTTATTAAATACATCTTATAAATACACATGGGGCACCTGGGTGGCTCAGTGAGTTAAGGGTCCAACTCTTGATTTAGGGTCATGATTTCACAGTTCGCTAGATGGAGCCTGCGTTGGACTCTAGGCTGACAGCGTGGATCCTGCTTGGGATTCTTTCTCTCCCTATTTCTCTGCACCTCTCACCTCAAAATAAATAACTAAATTAAATATACAAAGATGTTTGATATTAGAGAATATTATGTAAAGTATAAAATTATTTTAATATTGCATATTTAATTGCTCTAGGAAGAAAAATTTCCATATATATACATATATAATCTATATATAGAATTAATTTCCTCTGCATCAAAATTCTTGGAATCATTTTGAATAAGGTAAATATCTGGTCTCTTCATTAATTAATATAATATTCCCCACGAACACATTTTCTCTTCTTTAGATTTATGTCTAAGTTCCATTATAAGAAATTCGTTTAAGTTTACCCACACAAATATTATCATAATACTTTTAATGTTTTTTCATATTATTGCTGTTAGTTAATTGTGCAACTTACAGCACTCTAAGTGATTTTTAAGTTTTAAATAATACTCGTCAGTGGATCAGGAAAATAATCTAGCATTTCTAAAAGCAATTTTTTTATGTAAGAAATCTTAGATTCAAATAGAACAAATAATTTAGACAATTATACGATTTTTAAAGCTCATTTACACTGTGTACCATATAATCCATTTTATTAATTGGCAAATGGCTTCTAAGTGCTAAACCCAACATGTATTGAGTAAACCGATAAATGTATTATTTTATGTTAAAAGGTCACTGTTGCTTGATAGGATATATGGCTGATCTTGGACTCTAGAGGGCAGCGCCAAGAGCACACGCAGAGTGGTGGAATACTCCTGTTTCACACACGAGAGCTCTTAGTTGTGCCACTGCTGAAGGTTAGCTGGCCTCTTCCACTTTTTAGGATTAGATTTCTGATCCTATCACTCCTAAATGTTCTAGTAGAAGATAGTATTGTGAGACACAATATATTTATAAATATTGTAATCAAAACATGTGATAAATGTGTTGTATTTAAAAAGTGTTCAGCAGGAACTAAAATGTTACTAATATTGAAGCAGTAAGGTAAGAAATGCACATTTAAAGTACATGTACAAAATTCATGAAACAGAAATAATAATTTCCCAGGCTGGTCTGAAGGCCCAACACAAAAGAATATGACTTTTAAAGAGATAGTTGAGCTCATTTTAATATGCAATATATACAAAGTTATTGTATTGATGTCCACTATCAGGAAAGTTAAATTAGGGGATGGCTCAAAAGCACTTGTCTGTGATAACTGTGTTGAATGATCAACTATACATATAAACAAAGTGGCCATTTCTTGTGGGGTGGGAAAATTAGGAAATGACCTGTTGGACTCTAGAAGTAAAGACATTGTTTTATAGATTTTTTTCAGAATTTTCACTAAGCATACTTACAAATGGGTTCTTATACATAATGGCTCACCTTAGGAGTGCAGGGAGTCAGGGATGCTTTTGTAGCTAGGAAGAAAGCTTTTGAAATTGCACCATATGAGGACATTAACTTTGCCACTTAATATCAACTAAGTTATTTCAAAGAGTTTAAGGTGTTTTTTTAATGCCTCAGTTTCTCCACTGACAAATGGAGAATAAGAATATCCACCCCATAAGGTTATATTAGGAAAAGTTTAATAACAGTATTAAATTTTCTCAGTATTTTCACACAATCACTTGGATTCTTGATTCCAGTCCTAAGTCATATCTCTTTTTTTAATGTTTGTTTATGTTTGAGAGAGAGAGAGACGGAGAGAGAAAGAGGGGGGCAGAGGATCTGAAGTGGGCTCTGTGCTAACACAAGAGAGCCCAACGTGGGGCTTGGATTCAGGAACGTGAGATCATGACCTGACCCAAAGTTGGATGCTTAACCAACTGAACCACCTAGGTGCCCCTTAAGTTACATCTTAATATGTGTTTTGATAGCAGCCAGCACTGTGGAACAGAATACATACACAAAAAATGTAATTCCATATATGTATGTATATATTTAAATGTAAAACAATATAATCATGTCATATATACATACACTTATAGTGTATAAGCATAGTATATAGTAAGTGTACAGCAGAAGTATGGTTATATAGTAGAGCATAAAATAAGTGTGTATATATAAACTTAATCTGCACATAATTCTGCCTCAAGCCTGCTACACACAAACAAACTACATTTGCTTTTGGAGGAAGTTTATTTAACATGAATCTATATATTAATTTCAAGAAACTGATGTAATAAAGTACTATAAACTGGGTGGTTTAAAAAAAGGAAATTTAGGGTCACCTGGGTGGCTCAGTCAGTTAAGCAACTTCGGCTCAGGTCACGATCTCGCGGTTCCTGAGTTCCAGCCCCGTGTCGGGCTCTGTGCTGACAGCTCAGAGCCTAGAGCCTGCTTCATATTCTGTGTCTCCCTCTCTCTGCCCCTCTTGATCATCTATAAAGACCCTTTTTTTATATTAAGCTCATATATTTGTACTGGGATTTGGGCTCTCTTTTAGGGGACACAATTCAACCTATAACACTCCACATAGATATTAGCACTTTTGCAACTACATACATGCTGTACATATAAGATTTTAGTTATATTTACATTTTCAAAAAATGTTCCTTACTCTATATCTACATTTAAATCTAAATGATGCAACCATTATATAAACATCTTTTTAAAGGTTCATTTGGGTGAAAAGAAAAGCAAGTAGACACAAGTAGCAATACATACATTTTGTTTGTTGTAGTATTCAAATTAAGGTTTTAAATTACAGTATAATATGGTAAAGAAAGGTCACCTTTCTACTTCACTGTTCACTACTACTTCAGAGGTTCCCATTCTAATCCCTACACCTGCCTGGTATATCTAGTAATTCACAGAGTTATGCCTGACATGCACTTCAAATCATGAAGTTCACATTACTTGAATTCAAAGCACTACAAGTAAAACTAAAATTTGTTAGGTTGAAGGTTACAATAACTTTCAAAAGATCATGCATTATAGAAAGAAAAGACTGGAAAGAGATACTAGAGGCTATGAATCCATGGACCATAAATAAAATATATTTTACAGTTAGATAGCTATCTTTCTTAAGATCAAACATTTTTCTTCAGTTTTCGAGAAAGAATCAAGGTCCCAAATAATTCAATTTTATCAGTGTTCTGATCCCAAATAATTACAAAATGAAATAAGACTGAGAATTCAGAGAAAAGGAAATCATATACCTCCAGTGAAACTAAATAACATATCTGAAAGTCATACAAATAAACTACATTTGCTTTTGGAGAATATGAGGAAACAAATTTTATCTAAATTCACATATTCCTTTCCCTCCTATTTTTTTTAAAGAGAGAGTGAGAGAGAAAGACCTCATGCATACAGCCATGCAAGTGGGGAAAGGGCAGAGGGAGAAGGAGAGAGAGAATCTTAAGCAGGCTTCCCTCCCAACACAGAGTCTGATGTGGGGCTTGATCTCATGAGCCTGAGATCATAACCTGAGCCAAAATCAAGAGTTGGCTGTTTAACCAACTGAGCCATTCAGGAACCCCTAATATTGCATATTTCTCACCTAGAGTAATAATGGAAAATAAGGAAAATACATTTTACCTAGCATTGTATATTTCACATGTAGAATAATAAAAAAAGTAACAATGGAAAAACCAAATTACCTAGATGTACATTTTTATGAACATGCTCTGTGAATAAAATGTGGAAAAAAGTTCATAGCTCTTTTTATAATTCTGGACAGTGGTATCTGTGTGCGTTGTTATTTTTATATCGGAGAAGTTTAAATAAAGAAAATCTCAAATGCCACCTAGTCCGAAAAATCAAGAGAAACATTTTATGGACTTCACTGTATCATTTCTTCCCCACAATCTCATCTTTAAAAACTGTCTGCAAATACCTTTTTAAGATAGCATCACAAACTATGGTCAGAGTATCTATTTTTTTATAAGAAAAAAAAAAACAGCTAAGACTGAAGGGTACAGTGTAGGGGTATAATTTCAGGGATAGGGCAGTTCTGAGCCATGAAGAATATAAAGGATGGCTGTATGTATTGGTGCTTTTGGTGGACTAAAGATGCAGAACACTGAAATTTGTTTTTTGTCATTTCATCTTTGTTTTTAAGGAAAAATATTTTAACGTACTTTTAGGTTCACAGCAAAATGAGCAAAATGGAGAGGAATGTACAGAGATGTTCCCTGTACCTCTCGCTCCTATATGTGCATTGACTCCCCCATTACAAATATCCCCAATCGGGATGGCACATTTGTTACAGTTTCTATTATGTCATCCAAAATCCATAGTTAATATTAGTGTTCACTCTTGATGGTATACATTTTATGGTTTTAGACAAATGTATAATCACATGTGTATACCATTATTATATCATCACAGAGAGTATTTTCCCTGACCTCAAAATTGTCTGTGCTCCATCTGTTCATCCTCCCACTCAAACCCTGGCAACCACTCATCTTTTTATTGTTTCTATAGTTTCAACTTTTCCAAAGTGTCATATGGTTGGGATCATAAAGTATATAGCCTTTTCGGATTGGTTTATTTCACTTACTAATACAAATTTAAGATTTTTCCATGTCTTTGAATGTATGGCTTGATAGCTCATTTCTTTTTAGCATAGAAGAATATTTTATTGTCTGGATGTACCACAGTTTGCATACCCATTCACCTAATGAGGGGCGTATTTGTAAACGACCAAAACCAGACCGACATTGTGTAGTATATATCTTAGTTTAGAGTATGTTAAAGCAGATCCTAAGTCAAGAATGAGTACAAGAAGTTATTTGGAAGGTAAGTTTAGGAAATACTATGAAGGAATCAAAAAAAAAAAAACAGCAAAGAGAAAGGACGCAAGCTAATTAAAAGTATAATGAGGTTTCCCCTATAGTAATTGGGCTCAATCCTGCTGGGGACTCTCTAAGAAACTTTGAAACAGCTCAGATTTGTTCCTGGAGAGGTGAGGAAGAGAAAAATTACTTGCCAACCCCTACCCTTTAATGATTGATAGCAAAAACATTAATTACTTTGCACCTTCTAGCTTCCCTATACATGTGCTGCATAGCTTCCTTAGCCAGAAATCCTTATGTGAAGTGTCACGGAAGGTACTAAGTATGAAAGGGAACTGTCTAAAGATGAACTTTGGAGTATAAAAAGGGAAATTGGGTGGAGAATTGTCGTAATGTGTCATAGTATGAGAGTTATCTGTTATTTGTGAGGGGGTGAATATTATTCAGCCATCAAAAAGAACGAAATCTTGCCATTTGCAATGAAGGTTGGAGCTAGAATGTATTATACTAACAGAAGTGAGTCAATAAGAGAAAGATAAATACCATATGATTTCACGCATGTGAAATTTACAAAACAAAACAGATGAACATATGGGAAGAGGTGGGGGAGAGAAGAGAGGGAAACAAACCACAAGAGACTCTTAACAGCAGAGAATGAACTGAGGGTCGATGGAGGGAGGTGGGTGGGAGATGGGCTAGATGGGCGATGGGTACTAAAGAGGACACTTGTGATGAGCACTGGGTGTTGTATGGAAGTGATGAATCACTGAATTCTACTCCTGAAACCAATATTGCACTGTATGTTAAGTAAAATTTAAATAAAACACATTTAAAATCTTCTGGGCACACATTTTTAACTTGATATGTTTCTAATGAATGTGAGATACTATTTCATTGTGGCAATTTTGTAAAACTTAGAATGCAGTATGTAAGTACACCAAAAGTCACATCAACTCCATCACTGAGAAATAAGTAATACTATAAGACGATACACACATAAATCTGCTATTTTGCAATAATAATTTTTTTTCTTTTTTAAAAACCATATTTATTTATTTTGAGACAGAGAGCACATGAGCAGGCGAG
Source organism: Paradoxurus hermaphroditus (assembly GCA_004024585.1). Taxonomy (NCBI): domain Eukaryota; kingdom Metazoa; phylum Chordata; class Mammalia; order Carnivora; family Viverridae; genus Paradoxurus; species Paradoxurus hermaphroditus. The sequence continues at coordinate 3,364 of PITB01036276.1, read as the reverse complement.
GGGCAGAGAGAGAGGGAGACAGGGAATCCCAAGCAGGCTCCACACTGTCAGCACAGAGCCCAAATGCAGGGCTCTAACCCATAAATTGTGAGATCATGACTTGAGCTGAAATCATGAGTCAGACACTTAACCAACTGAGCCACCCAGGAACTCACAATAATATTTTTTTCCATTTCACTTTATTTTATTCTATTCTTATACAAATTCATATGCAACCACATATAACTACCTTATTTTGTATTAAATACAATATTCTAATAAAACAATCCCTAATATTTCTAGGCATTTGATAATGATGTTTGTCAGAACATTTTTATAAATTCTATCTGCTCTATTTGCCCCATATTATAGAAGTTATCTATCATTTGGGGAAAGGAAAAAAAAACCGAACTTTTATATTATTGAGCAGATTTTTAAAAAATTTGGTTTCTAACTCTTTTTGAAAAATTTTGTTATGTAACACAAGCTTATTAAAGCGATTTTGAAAGTCAGAACATATTTTTTAATGTTTTTATTTATTTTTGAGAGACATAGAGGCACAGCGTGAACAGGGGAAGGGCAGAGAGAGAGGGAGACACAGAATCGGAAGCAGGCTCCAGGCTCTGAGCTGTCAGCACAGAGCCCGACGCGGGGCTCGAACTCACAGACCGCGAGATCATGACCTGAGCTGAAGTCGGCTGCCCAACCGACTGAGCCACCCAGGCGCCCCGAAAATCAGAACATATTAAGCATCTTAAAATTGAAGGAAAACCTCAATTACCCACAAGTAACCAATTATACTATATACACACAATTCTAGAAAGAGCGCAATAATCATTTTAACCATTTTATTTTATTCAGCTATTATGCAAATATCCACATACATATTCTTATTCTAACTTATAAAGCAATTTTTAATAATTCTACACTTAATGTTTCCTAGTTTTTAATAATCATGTTTGCCAGAATAATTTTATAAGTACTTTTTTACATAAATCGCCAGCCTTTAAGTCCATAAACTGCAGGTGCATACACACAAATATAGCCATAACTACCACTAAAAAATACCTAGATTTGTCTTCTCCTTCCAATCTCATTTGAAATTTATTCTTGGCATGTTTATATATTTTGTTTTTCATATATATTATTAAAATGAAAAGCTTCTTTAGAAAATATGTTATATGCTTTTATATCCTTACTAAAGAGAGACTAAAATTTATTTGGAATCAAAATTTGAACTGACACAATGTTAAGATTTTACAGTCTGCCTTTATGGCGGTCTATACACATATGTACCCACACACATCTAAAATTTGCCTAAAATCAATGGGTTTATTACTTGACAAATTAACAGATGACTGACTTAGAATAGGTGAAAGAACTTTTTCAGAAATTCTGGTTTGAATATAGTAGACTACAAAAGCAGTTAGCTTAACGGTTGTCAAGTCAGAAATTTATATTCAAGCCATACTAAATATTAAATTTAACCTAACTAAAAGGCTTATAATTTCCTAAGCTTTACACATACACCTATTCACTCACTCAGAGTCACTAATTCTCAACTTCACCCATTCTACCCCAGCCCACCAGTCACAGAATGATAACTGCTTGTCTGTCAGATTTCCATCAAAATATCTTTTACAAGCTGGGAATCTAACATAATTTGAAGATTCTTAACTTTTATAAGACTCTATTCATATGACTTCTATATAACTTAAAATGCACTATCTGTGAACTCAAAGATTTCCAATATATAACACTAATGGAAAATTTCAATAACAGTGCAATTATTCTCAGTTTTTTGAAGTGACCAAAAAAGAGGGGTTAATGTCACAAAATATACTTTTTTTTGATAAATTGGATACATATTAAGGCCCCTGCAAGCTATATTCCTGACTGAAATTTGTATGCTATATTTTCCTACAGTAAAAAAGCTTTAAGTTAGTGGAAGGGAGAAACTAAGAACCTTCAGGCATACTCATCAATTACCTAAGACTTACAGGTTTATGAGTACTATAGTAATTTCCTACTTTAAATAATCTTTAAAGAAAGAAATTGGTTAAAGAATATGAGTATTTACTGAGGGTTGACAATTTTAAAATAAAACATAAACTCAAAAGTATCCTAACAGTGAAATACAATGTAAAAATTATTTTCAAAAAATTACCCCAGACATAAAAGTTATATAAAGATCCTAAAAAGGAAAAACATGGTTTATATCCCATACCTCAGTTTTGACAAAAGGTAAACATATCACATATAAATGTGACTGGGCTGCCACAAATAGTACTATGATAGAAATGACTATATGTTTATTAAATTAGTTATTATTAGGGAAGTTTCTTAAAAGTAGAATCACTTGACAATTCCATGTTATCCAAACAGGAAAAATCTATGCTTCTTAAGATGCTTTATTATTATTATTATTATTTTAATGTAAGTTCCGTAAAAGAAAGAAAAAAAGAATGCACAGTACAAGACAGAATGTGAGGATTTCCTTTGGAGGTAGTATAATGATATTTTAATGATAAAGGTCAAGCGTGCCTGAGGCTTCGTCCTGCTTGGCCTGACCCATGATTCATCTAGCCTAAGAGTAAGCACTTAGGAACGTGTAGAAGATTTTCACGTAATTTTTTTTGTGTCTACCATATAATCAGAATTATAGACAGTTGGTTTTCAACAGTCAGGAAATACCAGGCGGGTTAAAAGAACCACTGAGAGGAAGATCTCAACTTCCTACGAGTCCTGAGGATGCTTTTATGCCATCAGGCCATACAGTCAGTAGCTGTTTTTGAACCTGCAGGGATTTTAGGGTTAGCTAAACTTCTGTCTCTGCCTGGAGCATTTTGTTATATTGTCCATTATTTGTAGAATTTTCTGGGCAGATAAGCTCCTTTGACCTTTATCTACATTAAGGAAATAAATCTTTTCCTTTTTTTATCAATATCTTTCAATTGGTCACCATTTTCTTAACAGTCATGGGATTCTATAACAGATATGTAATTCTTATCTCATAGTTAACACATCATTACTGTTACATATCCTTTTTACAGCATTCTGTTCTATGCATTTTTGATGTTGTTTTTATTTTAATACATTTTTTGATATCGTATTCCAAAATACTTTGAACTACAAGTGCCTTGATTTTAACTTTGTATGTCATTTTCTTAACCCTCTTCGAATACCTTTTTGCTCCTTTAGATTTCTCTAATCCAATAATAGAAAATAAGTTTAATTTTGATTTCAGATATTTAGATATTTGGCCCTTCAAATTATAATTCTTGATTTGTCATCTATTTGTGCTTATAAACCACTTTTAGTTTATTTTTATTCCTTCAACTTTTTTGCAATTTTATGATGAAAATGATACATTTTTTAAAAAGCT
>PITB01036275.1:0-11663 GCA_004024585.1 Paradoxurus hermaphroditus | reverse complement strand
CAGAACTACCTCTAACCATGGTCTTTCATAGGCACCAGTGGTACTGCTGCAGGTCCAGTAAAACCAATTCTGATTATTGGGGGGCATGGTGGATCAGGACAGCGATGGCATATCATTCACGCAGGCATGTCTCCGATGGTGCAAGTTAGTCTACTGTCCATTTAGAACAGTATGAGCAAATTGGGGCACTTGGGTGGCTTAGTCGGTTAAGTGTCGGACTTCGGCTCAGGTCATGCCCTCGCGGTTTGTGAGTTCGAGCCCCGCATCGAGCTCTGTGCTGACGGCTCAGAGCCTGGAGCCTGCTTGGGATTCTGCGTCTCCCTCTCTCTCTGCCCCTCCCCTGCTCATGCTCTGTCTCTCTCTGTCTCTCAAAACTAAATAAACATTTTAAAAAAATTAGAAAATGATGAGCAAATGGAATGTGTAGCTGCATGCCCTTCAGGGAATTTTCAGTAAGCTTCTGAGAGATACTGTCAGCAATGAGTTGGAAATTATATACCCTAGAAAGTGCTTCGAACGTGACTTTTCTATCTTGATGATTTAATAGAGACCCATGAAGCCTCAGTGAGTAAGCTAAATAAACCACCAACCTGGGGATAAGGGTGGCATCCTCTTGGGCAGTCACGGGGCCCAGCAAGGACACCTTGGTGCACAGAAGAGCAGACAGAGCCCTGCCCAGCTGCGCACACAGAGGGTAGGGGGAATCGGTGGATGTGACCGTCGGCCTTGCTGATGCTGGACGCGAGGTTGCGCTAGCGCCACCAGAAAGGTGGCCCTCTGTGGATGAAAGTGTCATAGGGTGTGGTCACATGAGAAGTTCTTACCGCAGGGTATTCTTGCTTTGCAGACTTCTTTGGAGTCTTAACTTTCCTGATCTTAACAGGCGCTAAGCTGAAGGGAGGCGAGTGTGTCCTTGAAAGGTCTCTAGGCCTGGATGGAGCCCTGGGTTGTTCGAGCAACATTTCTTTCCCCTTGACTGATTTCCGGCCCTGGGACACAAAAACAACTAACTTCGTTATTCTCGCTTCGCCCTTCCGATTCCCTCTCTTTCTTTTCCTCCCTTGAGCCGGCATTTCTAGGGAAAGCGTTCAGTCCCAAAGGGGGATCTGTTCCTTTTCCCAGTCCCACTCTCCCGGTGGGCCTGAATTAGTTTGCAGGCTGGGTCTGTTTTTCCACTCCTCCCACTGATGCTGGTGTACTAGCAAAAACATACCAACAGATTCAGTGTTTTCTGGAAGCAGCTGGAAAGGTGGGGGTGGGGTGAGGAGTGGGGTGCAGTGGCAGCTTGAGGTCTGGGTCTGATCTGTGGGAAGCTCGGGGTATAGAAGGTAGGAGGGAAGGGACAGGAATCTGAAGACAGGGCATGAGCCTAAGGCTTAGTGTACCAGGAGACGCTCGCCTTTCCTGCAGCCAGGCTTGCCTCTTCTCAGCTTCCACTCCCCCTACTGATCTCGGCCTTTGGGCTCCCGGTTTCCCACCCACAGTTTTTTGGTTTTTTTTTTAAAGCTTATTTATTTATTTTGAAAGAGAGGAAGCATGAGTGGAAGAGGGCAAAGAGAGAGGGAGAGACAGACTCCCAAGCAGCAGGCTCCACACTGTCAGCACGGAGCCCAACGTGGGGCTGGAACCACGAACCGTGAGATCATGACCTGAGCCAAAGTCAGGTGCGTAACCCACGGAGCCGCCCAGGCGCTCCTCCCATATACACTTTTAAGCATGTTCTCCGTCAGACTCGGATCTTGGAAAGTGAAAAGTCTCAGTACCATATGTATGCATTCTTCAACCCAGATGCCAAAATAAGACACACAGAATAAAACACAAAAAAAGAACTTAAATTTAAAAGCAAACCTTGCTGCTGAGGCTGTCGGTCTTCTTCCTCGCTTCCATGTCCTCCTTCTGTTTATTAATCTGTGAAATGGAAGGCTCATGTCATTTGTTATCCTTCACAAAGACTCAACTGGAGAATTTTCTAGAAAACTTCCTCAAGCAGCCAAAGAGTAGAATTGTAAACCCCTTGACTGCTAAAACTATTATGAGGATGTAAGTTATTAATGCTGAATATGAATTTGAAAATAAATTTGTGCCCAGAGAAAGAGCACTTAAAAAAAGGTGAACAGAAAGAAATAAAATTGTTAATCTTTAAAGTCATAAGCATGTGTTCATTGCTTTAAGCATAACAGAGATTATAGAGAAATATACATCGTTTGCTTCTGTAATAATTTGTTTCATATATTATTATGATAGCTATAAATCCCGGGTCTTATAAAATTTGCGGAGATACTCAGATAATTCAATAGCCAGACTTCAACTATATAATGATGAAATTTTGCTTTAAAGAATCAATTCTAGTTTCCGGGCATAAAAGGCTTTTTATCATAGGTATAACTGAGGTGTACTCTACACATAATACTATATTAGTTTCAGGTCTGCAACGTAATAATTCAAAATTTGCATCTATTGCAAAATGGTCTCCATAATTAATCTAGGTAACACCCATCGCCAGACAGTTACAATTTTTTTCTTGTGATGAGAACGTTTAAGATCTGCTCTCTTAGCAACTTTCAAATATACAATACAGTATCATTAACTGTAGTCACCATGTTAGACGTGATCACCCATGACTGCTTTTTAGTTTATAACTGCAAATCTGTCCTCTCTGACCACCTACACCCATTTCACCCACGGCCCACTCTGCCCTCTGGCATTTATAAGTTCATTTTTCTCAGGGTTTTTTTTTTTTTTTTAGGTTCCACGTATACGTAAGGGTATACGGTATTTGTCTTTCTCTGATTCACTTCACTTTGTATAATTTCCTTCAGATTCACCCGTGTGGTAGCAAGGGGCAAATAATATATTATTAATGCGTGCTTCAGTAATATTAAGCTTTTTTTCATCATATTAATTCACGAGTAATGCCAGTGATTCTAATTCTGGCTGATCTTAGGAAATTAAAAAATGAGAAATACCTCTAACCGTTCATCTCACTGGTGTCTCGTCAACTACCATGGATTTCAAAAATAGCTCTCACCTACAGATAGCGCGGCATTCAATAGAAAGCAGGTCTGTCTCATGAACCCTTGAGGTTTGGGAGGGTGGTAACCGAAGTCCCTGGAGCTCTGCATTTAGGGGGAACTGGGCAGGGGCGCGAAGCTCAAGGAGAACACGCAAAGCTTGGATTTTATGTCAAACGCGAGAGGCTATCACTGAATGATTTTAAGTGTGTGGGGGTGTATGTGTGTGACATGATAGTATTCATATTATGAAGACATAATTTGGCGGGAGTCATGCTTCTGGCCACGGCTGAGTGCTGTGAAACCAACTGTCCCACAGATGACAACTGTAAACTCTGGAAAAAATATATTAAAAAATGCAATTACCTGAAGGCAATTGGCTTTTAGCTTGACAGCACTGCCCAGTCTGTCTGGGTGGGGCAACTAAAACTGAGGGAAAACCCGCAGCCTTTCGGGACACAGTTCGGGACAAGCATCTCCAAAAAAGTCCCAAGGCAAGGAGATCCCCAGGAAAGTCAGACTGCAGAGCCCCACACCCCGAATGACACCCACAGTGAAGAGAAGGCTGAAATATTGAATCAGGATTGAAGATGTCGCCACCCGCCACACGCAAGACACAGCTTGCATTTGATTCCAACCAAGTTCATTGCCTGATTTTTAAAATTTGTTTCTTTAATTTTTTTTTTCCTGAGTGAGAGCGTGAGCAGAGGAGGGGCAGAGAGAGGGACACAGGATCCCAAGAGGGCTCCGCGCTGACAGCAGCAAGCCCGACGTGGGGCCCCAACTCACAAACTGTGAGATCACGACCTGAGCCGAAGTTGGACGCTCCACTGAGCCACCCAGGTGCCCCTCATTGTCTGATTTTCAAAAATGACACATAACATTCGTAATGCCCTTAAAATCCCCAAATGCTCCACATACAAAGGTGTGTAGTTGATCTATTCTGAAGGGAAAGGACTATTAACAGACGGACACTCGGATGGTAGCTGAGAAACTACTGGAATGAGATCTCTAAAGTGCTGAAAGAATGGAAGAGAAACCCACACTGTCAACTCGGGATTCTGTGCTGAGAGAGAATATCTTTCAAGATCGAAGGCAAAAGAGGGGCACCTAGGAGGCTCAGTCGCTTAGGTGTTGGGACTTCAGCTCAGGTCATGATCTCTCGATTTGTGGGTTCGAGCCCCACGTCGGGCTCTGTGTTGACAGCTTGGAGCCTGGAGCCTGCATCGGACTCTGTGTCTCCCTCTCTCTCTGCGCCTCCCCTGCTCACCCTCGGTCTCTCTCTCTCTCTCTCTCTCTCTCAAATAAAAAAATTGAAGGCAAAAGAAAGATACTTTTGGATAAAGGACACATAGAAGGACTGAATTACTGCAGTCCAGACCTATGAGAAACACTAAAGGCACCTCCTCAGACTGAAGACAAATGGTCCCAGGGATCAGCCAGGGAGAGCCTCCAATCTTTAGGGAGGAATGCAGAGCATCCGAGGTGGTAAATATGTAAGACTATTTTGTCTTAATTTCTTTCAAATACATACAACTGTTTAAAGCAAAACTTGTAAGAAAATAAAATAATACAGCAAAAATTACAGGGGCATCTGGCTGGCTCAGTAGGTAGAAGGTGCAACTGTGGATTGGGAGTTCGAGCCCCTCATTGGGTGTAGAGATTATGTAAATAAACAAAGCTTTAAACAAGTAAAGCAAAAATTGTAATTGTGAAGTAAATATAATAAAACAACTTTCACCCTACGTGACCCACTGACTCTGTTTCTGGGCTGCTTTTTTTTTTTTTTTTTTTATGTTTTATTTATTTTTGAGAGCAAGAGAGACAGAGCATGAGTGGGGGAGGGGCAGAGAGCGATGATGAGACACAGAATCTGAAGCAGGCTCCAGGCTCCGAGCCGTCAGCACAGAGCCCGATGAGGGGCTTGAACTCACAGACCACGAGATCATGACCGGAGCGGAAGTCAGATGCTTAAGTGACTGAGCCACCCAGGCGCCCCCCCTGGGGGGCTCTTGATTCTATTCCATCAATCTGTATGTTTATCCTTATGCTAAAATATCATTGTACCTTTGCTACTGTGTCTTTGGAGTAAGTCTTGAAAGCAGGTTGTGTGAGTCCTTTAGCTTTGTTCTTTTTCAAAATTGTTTCTGCTATTCGATGTCCATGCATTTCCATATACATTTTAGAGGTGACTCTTGATTAATAGTAATTTTTAAAACAGCCTGCTGGAATTTTGATTGGGATTGTGTTGAATCTATAAATCAATCTGGAGATAACTGACAGCTTACAATATGCATTGTCTCAACCATGAATATGGTATGTTTTTCCATCTATTTAAGTCTTAATTTCTCTCAGCAGTGTTTTGTATGGTCTTGTACATATTCTGTCAAATTTAGCCATAAGCATTTCATATTTCTATGCTATTATAAGTTGGGTTTTTTTAATTTCAATTTTTGATTATGTATTGCTTGTATACGAACTACATTATTTTTGTATCTCGATCTTTGTAACCTTGCTAAACTCATTAATTCTAGTAGCTTTTCAGTAGATTCTTTAGGATTTCTTATATAGATGATCATGTCATCTGGGAATAAAATTTCTTTCCAAACTGGATGCTCTTTATTTCTTTTTCTTGCATTTCCTGCACACCGATTAAATCCTAAAACACAATGTTGAATAGAAGTGATAAGAGCAGAAATTCTTGTCTCATTTCTGATCTTAGTTTCAGTCTTTTCCCATGAAACATGATGATAGTTGTCTAAGCATTTTGTAGATACACATTATTAGCTCGATTCCCATTTCTTTGGGACTTTCTTTTTTTTTTTAATTTTTTTTAACATTTATTTACCTTTGAGAGACAGAGCATAAGCAGGGGAAGGGCATAGAGAGAGAGAGGCAGACACAGAATCTGAAGCAGGCTCCAGGCTCTGAGCCATCAGCACAGAGCCCGACGCGGGGCACGAACTCACAGACTGTGAGATCATGACCTGAGCTGAAGTTGGCCACTTAACCGACTGAGCCATCCAGGCGCCCCTCTTTGGGACTTTCTATCGCCGATGTATATTGAACTTTCTCAAATTCTTTTTCTGCCTTTATCTGTCCTCTGACTCCCACATTTTACATGTTTTCCCACATGTCAAACACGTTCATCCTCACCCAGGGCCTCCCCCAAATCCCATCCCGTTACAGTGTCAGCTGGAAGCCCAGATCTCATTGTCTAAATCTGGTCCAGGTGCAGATAGTCTACCTTGATCTGAAGCTCCAGGAACCAAAGAGACAAGTTAGCCAATCCCATAGCCAACATACCATAGTGGGAGACAGGACGGCCACTAGAGACCCTCTCCTATGAGATAGGGAAGAGTGGAAGGCATACAGCAATGACTAATATATAGAACTTTTGTTTCTCACACGTGTTCCTTATTTCCTTCCCACTTAGTTTTGGTTCACATTTGCGCTGCAGAAAAAGTCATGTTCTTAGCCTAATGTAGGAGATCACTACTACCTCTTCACACACACACACACACACACACACACACACACACACACACACTAGCATGCCCAGTACTGTGACTTCTGTTTCAGGTTTGTACACACTGGTGAATGCCCTAAAGGAAAACTTAGGCTGGAATGCTAAGTTCTCCCTTGATGTTTCTCCCTTAACCGACTGAGTCACCCAGGTGCCCCCAAAAAACTAATTTTAAAAAGAGCCACTGTTCTCCAGAGCTACAAGGTAAATGCAGTTTCGCATGGAGCACTGAGAGCATGTCCCAGATTCGAAAGCGGTGCTCACCCTAGGGCAGCAATTGCTGGCAAGCCGTGGACTCTACCTGTGGGACGCCAGCTTCAGAAGAGTGATGGGACCAGTGAGAAGTGATAGAGCAACCTCAATCTTATCACATACACAGGGCTAGGCACAGAAATCCAATCATATGTCTCATTACAGTAAATGCCCGAGTCCCCAAACTACTGGTTTCCTCGTTGAATGGACAAACCCTGCCATATTACCTGGAATACGACAGACAGACCCAAGGCATGATTCAGAGGGACCTCAGACAACAGGGAACTCAGGTTTGGGATCAGGGCCAACTGCAGCAATAATTCAGGGCTGTGCCCCCGGAAGGAGGAGCTAGAGCAACCTTATAACTCCTTTCCATCTTAAGTCTGGATTGTCCCCAAGGCCAGGTACATTGGGATGAGGCAGATGGAAAATTAGTTCAAATTAAGAATTCAGTTACAATACTTTTCTGATGAGAACACTCCTTTTTTGTTGTTGTTAGCTTCAAGATATATGAAAGTGCAGGATACAAAACCTACATATAAAAATCAGTAGAGTTTTCTACACACTAACAACAAATTACTTTTTAAAAAAATGATCCCAGGGGAGCCTGGGTGGCTCAGTCGGTTAAGTGACCAACCTTGGCCCAGGTCGTGATCTCATGGTTTGTGAGTTTGAGCCCCGCATCAGGCTCTGTGCCGACAGCTGAGAGCCTGGAGCCTGCTTTGGGTTCTGCGTCTCCCTCTCTTTCTGCCCCTCCCCTGCTTGAGCTCTATCTCTCTCTCACTCTCTCAAAAAATAAATAAACATTTAAAAAAAGAAAAAAAGAAAATTAGCCCACTTACAATAGAATCAAAAACATGAAAACATTTAAGAATAAATTTAACCAAGGAGGCAAAAGACCTGTATACCAAAAACTACAAGATATTGGTGAAAGAAACTGAAAAAGACACAAGTAAATGAAAAGATATCTCATGTTCATGGACTGGAAGGACTAATATTGTTAACAGGGCTATGCTACTCAAAGTCAAAGCAACCCCTACTAAGATTCCACTTTTTAGAGATTGTGCTTTTTACAGAGGTCGAAAAAATAATCCTGAAACTTATTTGGAACCACAAGAGACCCCCAAGAGCCAAAACAATCCTGAGAAAAAACAAATCTAGAGGCATCACACTTTGTGACTTCAAACTATATTACAAAGCCACAGTAATGAAAACAGTATGGTACTAGCATGAAAACAGACAGACTAGATGAAACAGAATCGAGAGTCCAAAAATAAACCCATGAATAAATAATCGACTAATATTTGACAAAGGAGCCAAGAATGCTTGATAAAGAAAAGATAGGGGTGCCTGGGTGGCTCAGTTAGTTGAGCGTCCGACTCTTGATTTTTGGCTCATGTTCTCAACATCCTGGGATTGAGCCCCACATCAGATTCTGGGCTGAGGGTGGAGTCTGCTTAAGATTCTCCCTCTCTCTCTCTCTCTCTCCCCATCTGCCCCTCTCCCCTATTTACACATGCGCTCTCTCTCTCTCTCTCTCTCTCTCTCTCAAGAAAAAAAGAAAAGAAAAAAGAAAAGAAAAAGAAAAGACGGTCTCTTTGATAAATGGTGTTGGGAAAATTGGATATTCACATGTCAAAGAATGAAACTAGACCCCTATCTTATACTATTCACAAAAATTAACTCAAAATATATTACAGACTTAACTGTAAGGCCTAAAGCCATAAAACTCCTCAAAGAAAACATAGGGGAAAAGCTTCTTGACATACATCACGGCAATGGTTTTTTTGGATGTGACACCTAACGCACAAGTACCAAAATAAAAAACAAACAAGTGAGACTACATCACATTAAAAAGCTCCGACATAGCAAAACAAACAATCAACAAAATAAAAAGACAACTTATGGAATGGCAAAAAATATTTGGAGATCATATATCTGATAAGGAATTACTATCCAAAATATATAAAGATCTCATACAACTCTAGGGGCGCCTGGGTGGCTCAGTCAGTTGGGTGGCCGACTTCAGCTCAGGTCATGATCTCCCGGTCTGTGAGTTCGAGCCCTGCGTCGGGGCTCTGTGCTGACAGCTCGGAGCCTGGAGCCTGCTTTGGATTCTGTGTCTCCCTCTGTCTCTGCCCTCCTGCTCATGTTCTGTCTCTATGTCTCAAAAATAAATAAACGTTAAAAAATTAAAAAAAAAAAAAGATATACGACTCTGTAGCAAAAAAAAACAAACCGAACCAAACCAACAAAAAACCCTGACAAACCCAAATAATCCAATTAAAAAGGGGCAGATGATCTAAGTGCACACTTTGCAAAGAAGATATTCAAATAGCCAAGAGGTACCTGTAAAGGTGGCCAATGTCTTTAATCATCGGGGAAATACGTATCAACACAGACTGAGATATCACCTCATACCTGATAGAGTGGCTATCACTAGAGAGAACAAGTGTCGGCGAAAAGTGGAGAAAAGGGAACACTTGTGCCCTTGCTGGTGGTGATGCAAATTGGTGCAGTCGCTCTGGAAAACAGTATGGAGTTTCCTCAAAAAAATTAAAAATAGAATCACCATGTGACCCAGGAATTCTACTTCTGAGGATTTCTCCAAAGGAGGCAACATCACTGATCTCAAAAAGAGATCTGCAGCCCCGTGTTCACTGCCACATTCTTCACAGTAGCCAACACGTGGGAACAAGCGAAGAGTCCATTCGAGATGAATGGATAAAGAAAATGTGGCGTGTGTGTACAATGGAATACTATTCGGCCACAAAAGAGCAGGAAATCCTGCCATTTGCAACTCCAAGGTTGGGCCTTGAGGGCGTTGCACTAAGTGAAATAGGTCGGAGGAAGAGAAATATCTTATGATCACTCATATGTGGAATCTAAATACTGGACTTAGAGAAACAGATTGGTGCTTGCCAGAAGTCGGGGGTGGAGGGCGGTCGGCAAAATGGCTGAAGGTGACCAAAATATACAAACTCCTAGTTATAATAAATGTCCCGGGAAGATAATATACAGCATGATGACGATACTTAGCAATACTGTATTGTATAGTTGAAAATTGCTAAGAGAGCCAACCTTAAAAGTTCTTATCACAAGAAAAAATATTTTGTAATTATGTTTGGTGATGGGTATTCACTAGACTTACAGGGGTGATCATTTGACAATATACACATATATCAGATCATTTTGTTCTACACCCGAAATACACTATAACTACACTATAACTGTTTCATGGCAGTTATATCCCAATTAAAAAGACAAGATAGGTGAAAGCCACTAAGTGTAGGAATCACAGGAAGACACAAAATTATTTCATATGCTTCCCCTCAAGCCGATCGAAGGATATAATTGCTCCATATCTCATTGTGTACCTACATTTATTAAAGGTGCCTTTTTACTTGTAGCTCTTTGACTTTTTAAACTAGGCTCTCAAGAGGCCAGGAAAAAAGAAAAAAACTGCATGGAGAACAGTAAGAGACAAGCATGGAGTAAAAATCCTTCAGCGAGAAAGTTTTTTCAGTTTCTACCAATGACTCTGCATCGAGTCCACCTTCTCCCACTTCCCCATCTAGGGGCAATCATCAATCCAGAAATCCTCATTTCTTGGATAAAAGTACCGTGGCAAGAAACAAAGGAAGCCCACGAGCCACAAAGCCAACCCCCCTTCTGAGCTGGTAACAGAATGCCCTGGTGGGAGGGAGGGGCCGCCAACAGTGACCTTGCTGGGCCCAAAAGTACGCCATGGAAACCTTGGACATAAGAACCTTAAGCAGACTCCCTCTACTGAAAACACGAACCCCCAAACTAGTTCTGAGCATTCCGCAGGCTCGTGTGCCCTGCGGGGTTTGTGATGCAAGATCTCGCTGCTTGGCAACAAGCGTGGGGCTCAAAAAACTTCTAAACCACAAAATAAAACGTGATTGGTTCCTCCCTGGGCACTGTAATAGCCCCGGCTAACTGCTTACGGCTCAAAGAGGCAAAGGAGAACTAGGGGTTCTGTTCATCGTATTGACACAAACTCACTTTCTTATGATCAAGTCGTTGAATTTCTAGTGCCACCAACAAACTGACAGTATAACATTTGGTCCCCATTCTATAAAAACACTGTCGATTTTAATGACAATGTGCACGTTTAGTTTGTTTCCAGAAGCAACTCCTGGACTTTTGGAGGAGTGACAGGAGCGGGGGAGGGGAGAGAGGCAATCAACCCAGTAAACTCAAATAACGGAGACGATTTTTAATAGGCCAGGTATCTAAACGTAAAGGGTCCAAAATAGCGTATTCGTTAGCCCACGATTTCTGTGAATAGCTAACCATAATTTTGCCCTTGCCTGCATTCCCAAGTTGGTTTCATAGAAGGCTTTATTGTAGTCCCAGAGCATTGTTTGGCATTAATTTCTATGACAAGGAACCCAAAACACATGGTGCTGACAGCAACAAAACAGAGTTAGGGAAACAGTCATGACTTGGCACTAAGTGTGACAAGCTGTAAAAAGGGAAATGTTTCAATATCTGAAGTGGTATTGACTTCCTATGAACAACCTTTTCTCTTCTAAACAGTATCATATTCTTTTCCAGCACATTTAGAACGCAAGTCAAGCTGTGTTTTATTTTTGATTATAATAAACACAGTCAGTTTACTGTAACAAAGACGTACTAGTGGTGACCAGTTGAAAGCCGAGTTACAACACCATAAGCGGGGCAGGGGGGTGAGGTGGCGGGGCCTGGGGGGTGGGTAGTCAACAGATAAAATAAAAGAGCAGCCGTCTGGAAAGTTCTCTTAAAAGAGCATAAAAAGGCAGTGTTTTCTTATGAGACTAACACAGAATGCCAAAATATCTAGCTGGGCTCTTTTTTGTTGTCACTTA